>CAIGRQ010002432.1:0-11206 GCA_903798375.1 Fraxinus sp. D2006-0159
TTCAAAAGTGCTCAAGAACAAACTAGAAACTTCAATTTAGAGAAACTCGTTTAATGAGTTAATTTCACTCATCAACGCTTACAAAAAATACCGTCTATGGTAATGCTTTAATCGTGAATTCGATTTTCATTGATAATATGAGCAATCATATGTTACCCGATCTAAATTACATTTAGCGTTTGTGTAGATAAGTTTTGTTGAATGTAATCTATTGTTAAGGAAGTTTGGAACTAAGTCAAAAAGAGCAAGAAGTCACATTCCGAACAGGAAACAAATAAGTCATGTATTAGTATAATGAGAAATGTAGCTTTGTAAAAGTTATAACATCCTCGTCGTTAAGTTTGATTATCCTACTCAATTTGGCCTACATTTTTTATAGTATATTGCTGCTCGCACTATCTTGATTTTAATACCTTCAAAAAATATTATGCTCTTTTATTATGTAGGATGGATTAAGGGAACTAATTCTCCTATTCTTCGTGCCACACGGAGACACGGTGTCTCCTCGCGTACGCAATTTATTTTTTTATTGAAGAAGTTTTGCTAAATAAGATTTAAGATGTCTCAAAAAATAACCAAAAATAAGTCAATGCTATTACGTAGCCAACTATACTACGGCACGTGTATTGCACGTGCGTCTCACTAATGTTGTCTATAAACGTTTGATTCACTTTATTTTTTCACCAAAATTTCTACTTTTGGAGTGTTTGATTGATAATTCATTTCATGAAAAATATTTTTCTATTTTTCAACTTCTAGTCATGTGACCATATTTTTCCCGAAAATAAGGAAAATATTTTCTTTAAGGAAATGTGATTTTTATTTATTTGGTAATTCGCTGTCTCTCTCTCTCTTTCTCTTTCTCATCTATCTCCTCTCTCGCCTATCCACCAATAAAAACTGGACAAGTATATAATATTTTCTAAGTAGAAAATTATATCAATTAAACAATTTTAATTAATATTTTTCATACAAATAAGTTATAGGCAATTGAATAACCAATAATTTATTTTATTTCATATAAAGTAGGACTGGACAAAACTCCCGAATCGAACCGCGCGATTCTTCATAAGTTAAATACCCGAACGGGTATCTGAATCGAGAACCGATGAGTTTTGGTTGGTTCTCGGTTCTATCCCAAAAATTGAATAATCGAATCTAAATAATTTTTTTTTAATTTTTTATATTGAATTAATTAAATTATTTTATTTAATTTTAAATAAATTAGCAAATTAATTAAACAAACCAGTCAGTCCAGCCAAATTAATTTTCGTTAGCCCAACATTTGGGTCTTATTCTTCCCCTTTCCATCCCAATTTTCATTTGGTAAGCAGCACGCCCACTCTCATATAAACTCAAATCATTTGATAATTTTAAAACCTACATCTCCATTCCCAAATCGATTTTTAAGCTCCTTCATTTCACCGACGACGGTAGCTACTGATTAGATCTCTGAGTGCAGTATAAGCATTAAAAAATTGAGTTACGTTAATTTTTAAATATCACGAATGAACATGTAGTTAGTTGTATTTATGTAGTGTTTTTGTAAATGTTTAAAAATCTAATTATGATACGGAAACGAACTGAACCAAATCGAATTGAATGGAACCAAACCCGAACGGTTCAATAATTATATTTGGATCCAACAGTTCAATTTATTAAATAACCCTAATCAATTTTATTGGCACAATTCGTCCCCAACATTTTAAAATTAACAAATTCGTCATTTCCATCCATTTGGTGACTAAGGTCGTGTAAAACAACATATGTAACCATCTTCCCTGCTACAATTGTCCCCATTTCCACCGTAAGTCCGTAAGAACAAACAAAGAAAGTTAAAAGAAAAAGGGAAAATTGCACATGGGTGCCAAACCTTTCATTTTTTTCACCACAGTCCCACGCTTACAGGCAAAATAAGGACCTTTGGACGAATTATGTCTCGTTAGTTGACCAAAAAATTAGGGTAGACCTTCATTTGACCATTATTAAATAAGGAGAACTTTGTTCCTCCATATTTTCAAATTAAAACAATTAAAATGATTTAAAGAAAAAAGAGAGAAACAAAAAATAAAAGTATGAAAAATAATAAACAAAATAGAGGTTAATAATAATTAAAAAAAAACTTCATGTTTGTAAATTGTAATATTACATTGAGTAAGTTTTGTTTGTAATAAAATATAATTAAAAAATAATTCAATACATTTTTGTTTGTAACGCTAAAAATAAATATTTTATAAATTATAAATCCACGGATATTTCTTAAAGAAATAAAATTTTACAAAATGAATACTCGATTTGAAAAATACAGTAAGAATTGAGATGTTAATTACAAACATACTGTTTATAAACGCTAATTACAAACAAACTGTTTATAAACGCTTCCCAAACATGTTGTAAGATGAGAAACTTACGTCAAGAAATAAAAATCGGTATCCTAACAAAAAAAAATGTGCGAAAGTAAACAATAAAATGCAACAACAAAGCAATAGTCTATGTTCAAATCCACACTTGTAAACAAGATCCATCACTTCGATATCGATACTGGGCAACACAATATAATAATATGTAGCAAGAGTTGTGCATATACAGAAAACCACGAGTGCGCATAGCAGTGAACATGGCGTCTAGGGCTGTTGCATAACCACAAATTACCTGAGAAGACGAGCATAGAAAGGCCACAAAGGAATGCTTCCGTGAATAAATCCCTACACGTGATATATCATACCTACTTCGATCAGGCTAATATGAGGAATATGAAGAGCCACAGCCGGACCCCTGCAATTCTTACGAAGAAATGAGTAGCCGATATCAATCACAAATTTCTTCAGGAATGAAGATGATCTTCTCGCCTTCACATAAGAGTGCCCTAGTATATAAGCAACACCGGCTTCTTTTGCCTGGATCAAGTCCAAAAGTTCATCCCTTACCGCAGGATCCATCCCGGGGTTATGTGGTACTTGAAACCTCGCTTGACGCCTTCTAACTTGTGGGTTCTCATCACCATAGGCAGATCTTAAACGTAGGAGAGTTAGAGATTTACTGCTTTGAATGGAATTGATCGAACCAAAATCCTCCGTCTCTGACACAATTAGAGTTGAACTGGATTGAACACTGCGGGAGCTTATGACTGCCATTCTCCCGTCATATGATGCAGTGTCAGTGCTTGAAAACTGAGGCTCTACAGCTTCCATTTGTATAAACTCTGCTATACTTAATATTAGAAGGTTCTCAAAGTTCTCATCATCTTTCTGCAAGTCTTTGTACCCATATCGTACAATGCATCGATACATGCGATAGGGTCTGGGGCCGATGCGGCCAATGAGGAAGCGTTCCTCGGGCGAGACATAGGGCACTGGAACAGATTTTACACAAACAAACACTAAAACGTTATGAAAAGCGGGAAGATTTGTGACGAAATGGGAGAAGATAGCGGGTACTCCTGTCGCGAGCTCTGAGTATACAAGGCCTATCCCAGGCACACGGACAATGCCAAGGCTTGGGCCGAGGCCAAGGATCCATTTCATTGGCACTTTGTTGTATAGATCAAAGTTGTACTTCTTGCGAGTTCCATAGTTCCAAATAAACATGATGAACATGAAGACGAGAGACAGTACAAGGGACACCCATCCTCCATGAGGAACTTTTGTATATGCAGCTAATAGGTAAGCGCCTTCGATGAACCAAAAGAAAAAGAGGAATGCAGCAGCGAGTACAGTACTTCTTTGCCATACAAAGACCATGACAAGTGCCATGAGGAAAGTCGTAATAAACATAACCGACATGCAAGCTAGGCCTGCAAAAAGAAGCTTGAGTGTAAGAAAATGATGGATAAAAAATAAATAGATTTCAAAAGTGTGTTCCAAACAGATAGTCAGAATTGAAGGAACGCAGAGTTAAAGGGGAAAAAAGATATTTGTAAAGGAAAATATTCTATAACACAAAAATTGAACCTCAGCACTTC
Organism: Fraxinus sp. D2006-0159; assembly: GCA_903798375.1. Lineage (NCBI taxonomy): Eukaryota > Viridiplantae > Streptophyta > Magnoliopsida > Lamiales > Oleaceae > Fraxinus > Fraxinus sp. D2006-0159. Next base: position 3,962 of record CAIGRQ010002432.1, read on the forward strand.
TAGTCAGATTGGTCCTTTTACAATAGAAGTACGACCTAGCAAAGAAATGTGATTTATCTTATATAGTTCGAAGAAAAAGAAGATGCTACTGTTTCTGTCCTTGTAATCATAACCTGCTAAGAAGACTGTGGTTCCTTCTGTTTGTGATAGCATATGTGCATATCTCATTTTATTTAGCAGTCACCATTTCCTGTAATCGAAGACAAATCCTTTTCTCAATTTTTCTCTTTTATGCAATTTATTTTTCTTGACTAAACAGTACACAGAAAACAATAATTATCATTATCCAAGTTAATCATCCCCTATGGCAAGAAGGGATCATTTTATGTACGTAATTATCAATCACAAGTATGCATGATTTGAGCAAGTGGAATTTCCAGGAAAGACTACAGGCGAAATATGAATCTTTTTTTTTTCCTCAACCTTCGTTGGGAGAGAAGAGGAAGGGAGGGGCAGCAACACGGAGCTTGAAATTTTAATCTTCCCTTGGGATGTGTTAGAAATTCAAAAGGAGAGAAATTAGCGCATCAATCAATGAAAATGGCATTAAAAAGTGATTAAATCTAGATTCATATAGTTTGTAAAGGCAAATATATGAATCCACACATCATTAGCCTTGATTTATAGAACTTTAAGTTAAGAGAAGAAAATATGAGAAGTTGATTTATCAGAAAGTCAAAATAAATAAATAAATTAATTAATTAATTAAAAAAAAATTCCTCATATCAGTCAACATAATTGCTCTGTATTTCAGTTACTGCAGCAGTATTTTATATGTTGAGACTTTCTCAGTAGCATCACTGCTCACAATAGATACCATTGATATCTTCCAACGATGCTTTAAGCGATGTCACACGGTATTTTCAGTAAATTTTATATTATGATCGTAAATTTTAGAACACTACACAATGCATACGAGACATTTATCTTATGAATGATTAAAATCAAATAAATGATCTTATTTTGATAAAAAAAAAAAATGAAAGAATAATTCTATTGAAAATTTATGACTTACCATATGCATTTCCAATTGTAGTTATGTCACGAAACCCAATAGCTATAGCAAGAGTAAGAATCATGAGGATCCAATTAATCTCTGGTATGTAAATCTGTCCACGTATATGTTTTGAGGTGTGCACAACCTTCACACGCGGGAAGCAACCAAGAGCATTACATTGCTTAACAATAGAGAATGTGGCTGAAATGATAGCCTGACTCGCAACAATAGCTGCAAGGGTGGCAATAATGAAGACAGGCCAAAAGACACTACCTGGAAGGAATCCAATATTACGAGGTTGGAAAAAGAAAAACGATGATATCAATCTCAACATAGCTGGAAACAAAACTAACCAGGAATCGAATCATAGAAACTATTGGGGATTGAAGAAATATTTTTTGATAGAAAAGCAGCCTGGCCCATATATTGCATTATCAAGCAAGGGTATACGACGAACGCAAATGCAATCTGCACAAAAGAATAGTTTGTAATTACATGTTACTAGATAAACCACAGACAATATTAGAATGGATTGTTATCTAACACCAACAGGTGTTCTCTCCACCCACAAACGAAGTACAGTCATGCGATTCACAACTCTACAAGATCTAGCAGGATAAGAAATATATATTCTAGGTCTCTAAGCTCATCAATCTAAGTATTACATTTTTACTATCCTAGCATAAAGGAACAAACATTACATTCATATTATGCACACTCACACCTGAATGTTTTGCTACAGCTACAAAGATGTGGATTTACCCTTATAGAAAAAGCACTAAAATGGCCCAAATCTGCAAACATTGCCTCTGTGCCTGATACTCCACAAAATACAGGCATTAGTTTCAAAACTCAAGCAATTTCTCAGTCATTAAGTTTAAATCATTTAGAAAGAAGCCCATGTCTAAATATAACAAAAGAAAAAATGACTATAATGTTAACAAGAAACAGCTTCAGAATTTCATTTACCTGTTATTGAAAGAAGGACCCCTCCAAGTGAAATCCATCCATCCATACCAGTTTGTCTAAAGAACTTGATGATATAGTATGGAGAAAGAGCCAACACGATTTTCGGGTTCCAGCGTATCGTATTATAAATCCCAATGGAAAAAATAGATATCAACCAGAGGAAAATGATGGGTGCAAAGAAGAAACCGACCTTTTGGGTTCCAACATGCTGCAAAGCAAATAGACCGACCAATATGATGCAAGCAATGAATAGTACTTCACCTACAGATAGAATATTGTTTTGATAATCAAGACAATAAATGGGTCTAGAAAAATATAAGTACACAACAGTATTCAAAGCATCTATAACTCGAGCCTAATCAACAAAATACGCAGAACTGTACATACCCTGAGTCAAATTTGTTCCAGCAGCTTCAAGACCAGATACTGATGATAAAACTGCAATAAAATATATGTATACAACGGTTGTTAAGGGACTAAACAGAGCTTATGTACAAGAACTGAAAGTAATAGCAAATAGAAATAGCAAATGCACAAAAAGTACGTCAATAAGGGGAAGGAAAAAAACAAAGGATCAATTGCATAACAAACATGACTACTTAAAAATGGTTTTGGGTTAGAGTATTCTCCGTTGAAATGTTTCCGTTGTGTTCTTAATATAAATAACTACTTAAATTAAGCACCATCATTTCGCCAAATGGGGCGAAAGATTTGGTTCATTTCTTTTCATGCTCAACCATAGACAATCTAAACATAAACTTCATGACTAGATATTAGCGATAGCACAAAATGAACACCCTTACAAGTGTCACGTATAAAATGAACATTAACTCCATGTTTGACAGTTTCAAAACTCCTTTTTCTACACTCATTTTCAACCACACATTCACACAATAAAATATCCTGCACGTAAACCCAAAACTTTTCCCCACTTTTTAACCACATACTCCAAAAATTCAATATTAAAAACATTATTTTCATCAAATAATGGCCACCAAACAGGGCTAATATTGTCAAAGCACAATTTAGACTCACGTAAGGTCATTATAGAAATAAACGGTCTTAAAGTTGTTTAACTTGGCATAATGCTTGACCCGCTGTCGATATTGAAACAGTCAATAATGAAGATAACATTAAATGTCTTTGAACTGATCTCATTTGAACGACATCAACGATGATATTATCATACCTGAAATTGCAGGGGTAATTACACCATCGCCTATTACCATACCAGCCCCCAGTAATACTACAAGCAATAGAAGCGTACGCAATTTCTTGTGTTTCTCAAGAAACCTCTTCAATGCTAAAGATTTCGAAGACTGTCCTGAGGGACCATATTTGTAAGCAGACAACTCCTCATCAGCTGCTTGTTGATTGGGAAGTAAACTGAATTTTGCATGTCTACAAAGCAAGGAGTAAAGAGCAAAAGTACCACCTGAGGTGATTGAAAACGGTTGGTCAGAACTAGTGGGAAGTAAATATTTATTGGGTAATATTGTACGACAGAGCCGCTTTAGCATACCTTCACCATTATCATCGGCACTCAACAACATAAATACGTATTTCAGCAGAGGAATGAGTGTTAAGGTCCAAAATATTAATGAAAATGCACCAAATATTGCATCATAAGTTTGATGATTCTGCAACTTCCCAACAAATATGCTTCTATAGACATAAAGAGGTGAAGTGCTCAGATCTCCATATACCACCCCAAAGCTTTGGTATGCTAACACTAGAGCGCTGGGAAGATTCTCCAAACAAAACTGCAAGTTAGAAACTATGTACTTCAGTACACGTTGAATTATTAGCACAAATTCATTCAATGTGTGCACTCTTTTTTTATGTTTTTGTTTTCTTTTTCTGTTGAAATGAAGAGTGTCTATACTGAAAGTTCTTATATTTGGCACCCTGCAAGGCCAGACACAGTTTTATAATTTTGGAAAACCAAGAGAATAAAATATATTTAGGGTTCAGAACATTTAGACCAGAAAGCCTCCCGAATACTGAACAATTTTTGCACACCTCGTGCTGAAACTGAGAGACCCTAAGAACCTTTAAAATTGGTGACAACAGTTTTAGGCCCTATATCTTGGAGTCATTCCCATGCAATTTTTGGCATACTTGTTTTATGTTATCCTGCTATGCCTTCTTTCAGCTTTATAAACTTTTCAGTTGTCACCCAGCTAGTTCCAGGCTTCCAGCTATATAAAACGTGATTCCCGAAGGAAGCAAATAGAGTAATTCCATACCTTCGAGGTTAACTTTCTTTTGCCCCTATTTGATTCTTGACCCAAACCCACCACCCCTGGAGTTGGCAAGTAATTGTCGTCTTCCTGGCGGTCCATGTCAATTTGATTCATCTATTTACCTGCCAAAATTTTGGTTTTTTGATTTCTGTAGGCCCTTCTGAATGCAACTATTGTCGAGAAGCCAACTGAACTGGCATTCCAGCATCCTTAGGAAAAAAAATGAAGGATTGTGACATTTCCAGTGAATTTAAAATCTTCATCTCATAAAAAGGTCAATTTGAGCTACTATAGCCTTGGAAGAAAATTTTACACAACATGAATAGCCTGGTGCTAATATATACTGCTAGACCGAATGCGTGAAGGTAAGAATATGGTTAAAAACTGCCACCCTTAACGTAGTACAACAAAAGAACTTAGAATGGATCGACTTCATATCCATTAATACACAGAAGCTATTGAAAAACTAACAGATTGAAGTTAAAGAACCAAGAAAACACTAATGGCATCTTTGCCAGTTCAAAGTATGGAGGCCTCAAACGGACATAATGGAAGCCTTTCGTCTCAGTCATTAAAGTATCTCAAAGAAGGAAAAAAAACACATTAATGGTTATGTCTCAGGTAAGCACATGTTGCGTTAAGATTAAAGAGTTCACTAATATGTAAAATAGTAAATAAGTCAGTTTAAGAATAAATAATTATTTTGAGTTGAAGTTGGAATAAGTAACTAATTTTGTCAGTCAGGTAAGATTTACTTCATTCAAGTATCATCTGTTTACATAAACGTCAGAAAGGTAATAAATCCAAACATATTTCAAACAAATTAACCTTTTGATTTTCCTTTAAACTTAGCCAAATATACTTGTAATCCATACTTTATTTGACAAAAGAACACGCAAATCAACCAGTACTTTTTCAGTTATCCACTTCAGAGCTTTCATAAGCATAAATCCATCAAAATAACAACAAACATGTTCCATANAATCCATACTTTATTTGACAAAAGAGCACGCAAATCAACCAGTACTTTTTCAGTTATCCACTTCAGAGCTTTCATAAGCATAAATCCATCAAAATAACAACAAACATATTCCATAAAATCCAGTGAACGGTGAAACTATTGTGCAGCACAAAAAACCAGAATTGAATAATTACTACTTCAGATTATAAGATCCAGCTTTAATGACATATATATTCCCAGAGATCCAGTAAACAGCAAGAAAAACAAATATTTGCCATTCATCGAAATTATATATACGAGAGCGTTTCAGTAACGACAGTATCCTCATGAATCCAGTTTACAGTAGAAACAAAGTAAACCATTTATGAGCTCAAAATCAAACAAACAAATCCCATTCCACATCATAAAGTAGAAAAAGGTAATTACCTTTACAAGCCCGAACAGAAATTGGAACCTATAGTAATCAAAATCAAAAAAACCAAATTCAATTTAACATATAATACGGATACCTGTGAAATACGAATACGCAGAGAAAATAAAAATCCTGAATCCTAATAAATTAGTGAGAAAACATAAAAAATAAAATCCAACCTTTTCACCTCCATCAGTAATGGGGCCGGAGGCTCTAAACGCATCATGTTTAAATTCTTTAATAAACAAGATGCAAATAAATTATTGAAAATATGTTGCGTATTACCGCAAGCTGTTTATTGAAAATAATTTGCAGATTGGGTTTTTTAAGAGCTTGTCTATGGGTACATAACCTTTGCAAAAATTATGTACATCTAGCATTTTTCGTTTTTTAATATACGCGTGGAGGATTCAAATTTCTTAATCTTTATATTGGGATAACAACAAAATTTAGGTTATGTCACAACCATTTGCAGTGACACATGTTTTTGTTGGGTTTCTTTGACGGGTCAAATCGAATCGACAATCCAAGTTTATATTAAAAGTTTGGTATCAATTAAAATTGAAAATATATCTCTCGTTTGACCCATATTATTTTTTTCATTTTCATTCTTCTACTCATTTTCAACCACATATTATTCAATAAAATAATATTTTCAATCACATCAATAACTTTTCATTCTTTTCAACCACATATTCTTCATCACATCACTTCAAAAAAATACATTCTCTCATTTTAATATGCACCAAACACGTGAATAATTGTTATTGAGTTTTACTCGTCTAATAAAAGTCAACAATTACGTTTAGTTTTTCAATTTTAATCTAATTTTAATCTATACCAAACATACTTTAAGTCCGAGCCACCTTAAAATTTTCTTTTTCATTTTTCTATTCATTTTTAACCACACATTCTTTAACAAAATAATATTTTTCATCACATCAATAATTTTTCATTATTTCTTAAGGTGTGTTTAGTAGATATTATTTTGGAAGAATGTATTTTGGAATAGTAGATTGATGGAGAATGTGTGGTTGAAAAAGAAGGAGAAATTATTGATGTGATGGAAAATATTATTTTATTGAAAAATGTGTGGTTGAAAATGAGTACAAGAATGAAAATGATAATTTTAATGTGCGTCAAACGGGGGCTAACTATACATTTTTCATCAATCTACTATTCAAAAATACAATCTTTCAAAATAACGTGGCTCAAACACACCCTTAAGTCTTTTATTCATTATCCCTGGAACTCGGACTCCTGAAAGCACCTACGGTCGAGTTTTCCAGGTCTAATGCACTAAACGATTTACTCACTAAACTTTAAATTACGATATTGCCGTCCCCCTCACTCGGCAAATGAGACGAATAAAAAAAAATTACAGCTCAAACTTTGTCAATTTGCCGTTCCCCTCACTTGTCAAATGAGACGAATGAAAAAATTACAACTCGATCAAATTATTCAAATAAAATATTTCATTATGATCATGATTTACTCATCAAACTTCAGCCTCCTTTGTGAATCTTAAAAGTAATGGTAAGATAATTTAAGGACTGGAAGTGTAATTTTACAATATGTCATGTTGGCTTGGTTCCTATAACTAGGGGTGGGCAAAAACCCGCCCGACCGGGTTGTGTCGGTTTTTTTCATTTTTTTTTTT
>CAIGRQ010002464.1:0-10214 GCA_903798375.1 Fraxinus sp. D2006-0159
TTTATGCAATTTCAAAATTTGTTTATAAGTTGTATTTTTTATTTTGTCAATCTATTTGTATAAATTGTTGTTATTATAATAAATAATAAAAAAAATCCCATACGGCAACGTTTACCAAACGTTGTCGTAACATTTGCCAAATGTTGCCGTAGCTACAGTTTTTCACAACGTTTGGCAAACGTTGCGAAAGGCTCTTTCGCAACGTTGCCGTATCTCTACGACAACGTTTTTGAAACGTTGTCGAAAAGTTTTGGCAACGTTCAAAAAAGTTGCCGTATCTCCCTACTTTACGACAACATTTCGATTTGCAACACACGTCCAAACGTTGCCGTAGGCCTGCGGCAACATTTTTTGAATGTTGCCGTAGGTTATTTTTGTTGTAGTGGATCTCTATACAAATATATGAAAATCTCTCTATGTTAATTATAAATTTGTCTCCCAATTAGATAGACCTACAAGACAATTTACAAGTTAAGCGAACAAAAGTTGTCTAGCTTAGACTCTCCAACCATAAAATGAATGAAATATAGAAAGAAAATAAAATTTGGAAGTGTATAAATATAAGTAATGTCTACATGAATTCACTTATCCTAGCTCGATACACATAAATATATTATCTTTGTCAAAAATATATTAGAGATAATATATATATATTATTTTATTTTTATAACTGTGGATGTTCGAGCCAACTTGCGCGTACCTCGACTAAATACTTGTATTGTGGTAGCATTAGAATTACCATTGTACCGTTCTAGTAGTATTGTATTATGTATCATTCTAATTTCTATTTGCTTCCAAATGGCTCTTAAGTGTTATAATTTTTTTTTTAATCAGACAAATATTCAATGTTTTATTTTTTTTGTTAATATTTTTTTTTTTCAAGAGAAAATTAACAAGTGAGAAGGGAGACGAGACTTCCCAAGAGAAAAACAAGTAAAAAAGGCACTTCCAATTAATTCCAATAGTTGAAATCAAAAAATAGAAATGGTTTAAGAGCCTAACAAGATAATGAAAGCTAAATGAAAATCAACTACTTCTCGTCACCATTGGATGTGTGGGTTTTCTTTTCGATAACAAGCTTGAAATCATTGTCATGTGTCACTTAATCATTTTCATCCCAATAGTATCCCCAGTACCTTGAAATGTGCCTAGGGACGGATTTAGTACGGGGGCAACGAGGTCAGCTACCTCCACACTAAATTTCAAATTTTGTCCAAGATTTTCATTGAAAAAAAAAATCATTATAATTTTCAATTTTTGCCCCCACAATTAAAATTTTGTGAAAATTGCCCCCCACAAATCTTGTATCCTAGCTCCGCCCCTGAATGCGTCCATAGAAGCAATATCTTTCTCAACCATAGTTCTTTCTTAGATATGGAGACAATTAAATTCAAATTTTCTTGAATTTCGGGTGGATCCAATGAAAGTGTAGATGCATTGGTTAACATGGTTGTCTTGTTGCATTTAGAGGGGACCACTTAACAAACGAATTGGTAGATGTGTATATTCTTTGTTTAAAGGATCATTCACAAAATCTGCAAGGGTTCTTCCAATTTTATCTCCCCGATTTTGAAGGTAGTTACTTAAATTACTGTGAACAGAAAGGGAATCTGATTATTTAAATAAAATATTTGTTGGTGCAAGAAGTGCGTAGGTCCAGGTTCAGAAGGCCCAAAATTTTATGCCTCAGATTGGATCGGGTTAGCAGGTATGGTAGGGTTGTTATCTGCTGGCAGGTGGGGTCGAGTAGGATGAAATGGTGGTATATGGCCGGTTGATCCAACCACTTTTTCACAATGGTCTTTAACCATATTTAAGTTTTTTTTTTTTAAAAAAAAAAACAGTAAAAAAATCTAGAGAAATCACAATACCTATTTTACCTCCATTTTGAACTTTGAGAATTTAATTTGAAAATTTTTCATACCCTTTCATATTCTTCAATGTTTCTTCATCTCCATCTCCATCGCCATTTGATGCGGACATCCATCGAGATTTATTTCCTATTGTGAATTTTTTTTATTATTTATGTTTTCTTATTATGGGTTGGCTCAAACCCTTTATTTTAGATTTATTTATTTTGGCTATTTATATGGTGTTGGATGGGTAATAAATGACAGTTGATGAATGAATAAAATAATTTGTTGTTTGTTGCCAAAATCTCCTCTTATTAGCTATTCTTCTCCTTTTTTATGTTGCTTTCTTCTTTTGTCATTAATGACTCTAATCCCCTTTTCTCTATAGATTTATTTTTCATTCTCAATTAATTATTTCAATTGCTGCTTGGTATCAGAGCCAAAAGCTTAGGAAGTACTTCAATTACAATCTAAAAAATTTCTTGTCTTCTTCTCCCAAAAAAAAATGGTGAAAAAAAGAGTAAAAAGAAGGAAATTTTATTTATTATTAAGAGTCATATGGTTAGCTGCTCTTCTCCCCTTTTCATATACATCTCATAATCCTAACTTAACCCAAATACGTACAGAGTTAAACAACATATTCAACCCAAACTCGCTCAGCCCATTTAATTCATTTCCTCTAAGCTCAACCTACACATACTTGTGACCCAGCCCAAATTGATATCCGTCTTACAATATTTTATCCAACTAAATTCAAATAGGCCCAAATCCATAACATAAAATAGCCCTCATCCAAAACCAAACAAGCCCATACACAAAAAACCATAACGTGACCCTAAATCATCACACCGTCTTCTTTCCCGTGCCAGTCACAACTACCAGCAACTTTTATCGCCACAATCCCATCGCAGTCTCTGTTAATGGTGCTTTGAAAATCCCGACTGTTGCATGCCACAACAATCTACCGTCGTTTCCCATGCAACTACATCTCACCATCATTTGCCACTTATCAACCACCTCTTCTTACATCATCAACCCATAGCAACCATCACCTTCCCAGTTCACCTATAGAAATTGCACTGAAACTCGAAACACGCCCCATTTCAAAGTCTGTAAACTACCGAACAGGCGAATACAGCATTCAGCAAGCCCCGACAGCCTCATCATCTTCTTCTTAACATCCCAAATCCATTGTTGTGAAACCCATCAAACCCCACTAATTTGATTCCAAGCCTGCAACAAACTGCAACCCCAACTTCCGATCGATACTGATTTTCACAGCCCATCTCGCCATCACAGTTGTACCATCGATGGCCACAACTCAACCACCGACATCTGCTATCATTGCCATCAGACGTAATGGAGTGATTCCAAAGCTTAAGACATTTGACATGAAGGATAGGACACAAGCATACCTGAGACCTATGCATTAGCAATTCAGGCAACTGAACAATATGGAGTCACTATTCTCTTTTTTATCATTGGTTGATATTACTGCCTCATATTAAAGGTGCATCAATTAGATCCTCTCTGTTGCTATTAATCTAGCAATTTATTTGTACACCTCACTTAACTAGAATCATCAACTGAATTGACTTATCAATATTACCCCACTTATAAATGTGTTCGGAGAATTTGACTAGTTCGTTGGACCCTTGCATTATTATTTTAAACATTTACATTATTAACTTGCCATAATTGGACTTATGTAATCCCATGTTGTATTGCACATAATTGCGTAGTTGTCTTGTTATCACCTCTAGTTCCAATACTCTGACCATAGACCCTTCCCAATTTGATGTTCTCACCCAACAATTAGCACAACTTACCACTAACCAACAATAGTTACAAACTCAATTAGAGGCTGTCCAAACTTAGATGGTTGTTACTGGTGAAGAGAATAGAGACCTAGCTGTTAGGTTGATCACCTTTGAGCAGAGCCCATATTCGATTGAAGCTGAAAACTCTGAAGTGTCCAGTAATAGATATTATCACCGTCCACAAGGTGGTCAACAACATTTTAGAAGTGACCGTAGGGATGGACATCAAGTTCATGAACAGAAGCAGGAACATCACCGTCACGATACTCATTCTCCTCCTTCCCACTAGGAACATTTCTTTAGAAACATTAAATTGGATGCCCCGACCTTTGATGGTTACTTAGACCCTAGAGTATTTATTCAATAGGTTAGAGATATGGATCGTTTCTTTACCTAATATGTAGTCTTAGAAGATCGGAGAGTTCGATTTACCAGTCTGAGATTAACTGGAACCCCACTGAGAAAGTGTTGAGGACCTCCTTATGAGACGTCCTACTCTCCCTATTGGGAGATGAGATGAAATGAAATGTTAACTTCATGAGAAGTACTTACCCCAATCTTATAAAGGTAATTTGTTGGATTAATGTAATGCTCTTACGCAAGGCAATCGATAGTGACTAAGTATATCACTCAGCTTGATGAATTTCGAATGAAATGCTAGGTTATTGAGGATGAAGTTATGACTTTAAGTTGGTTTAGGATAGGCCTGAGAGATGATCTTAAACGTGAGCTTGTCCTTCGAGGTCTTACTACTCTTGACCATGCTTATTCTTTCATTCGAGACTATGAGTTAGTTACTAGGATTCTGTATAAAATTCGTAGTGACAACCATGCCCCCATCTCTTCAGCACCCACTCATTCTCCTAAGTCTATCCTAAGGCTTTCTCCATCTATGGTTCCACTTGTAAGGAAAATATAGGTAAAGATCCTGAAGTTCCAAGGCCATACTCCCGCTTGCAATTCTTTAACTGTAAGGGTTTCGACCACATTTCTTCTAATTGCCCTAGTCGAGCCATAGTTATGAAAAAATCATAGTTATGAAGAAACGTGAGGGTGTAGTGGATGACCCGTTAGAGAATCAAGTTTATGAACCTAAGGTTGAAGAGATTGAGAACTTGGATGCTAATAAAGATACCTTCTTAGGTTGTATTTAGACCCTTTCCATGGATCTAGGGTTGAGACCCCTTATTCCCGACACGTCTCAATTAAGTGGTGTACGTTGTATCCATACATAACCCAAAAATGTTGATGATTGGCATCGTCATTCCATTTTCTACACTAACACCAAGATCAATAACAAGGGTTGTAAAGTCATTGTAGATAGTGGTAGTTGCCTTAATGCAATTTCGATGGCTACTGTATCTTGTCTTAGGTTTAAACCAGTTTCTCACCCCCAATCGTATAGTGTCTCTTAGGTTGATACTCTTTCGATAGTTGTAAAAGAACGTTGTCTAGTACCTATCCAGTTTCTCGAGTATAAAGATCATATATGATATGACGTCATTTCAATGGATGTCGGTCACGTTATTCTTGGTTAACCTTGGTTGTTCGATTTAAATGTAACCATTTATGGTCGATCCAACTCATGTTCTTTTGTGTTTAATGGAAATAACTTCACCTTAACCTACTACCCCCAAAACTTTTTGGCTCTCATGAAACAAAGAAAAGTGAGGAACGAAAAGGGTTAAATATCATTAACCATACGGAGTTTGAGTGCACACTTGTATGCGATTCTGTTGTGTTTGTTGTGGTTGTAATGGAAGTTCCATTGAATTCCTTAATAGTAGGTCCTACTTAAGCCCATGCGATCATTCAAGAGTTTCGGGATGTCTTTAACTACCTCCTTTACGGGACATTCAACATGCCATAGATTTTGTCCCAGGAGCGTCTTTTCCAAATTTACTTCATTATAGGATGGATCCTACTGAGTACGCTGAACTTCATAGGCAAGTAGATGAACTCCTTCACAAAGGATTCATCCATGAGAGTTTAAGTCCTGTGCAATTTTCGCTCTATTGACTCCTAAGAAAGATGACTCTTGGAGGATGTGCATAGATAGTCGTGTCATAACGGTGAAGTATCGCTTTCTCATTCCCGGGCTTGGAAATATGTTAGATATAATGATTGGTGCTACTATATTTTCTAAAATTTATTTGAAGACTGGGTATCACCAGATTAAGATCCGCCCAGGTGACGAGTGGAAAATCGCTTTTAAAATGAAAAATGGTCTTTATGAGTGACTGGTTATGTCGTTTGGACTAACCAACGCCCCAAGCACTTTTATACGAGCAATGACAGAGACTCTTTGACCTTTTATGGGTAAGTTCCTCATCGTCTACTTTGATGACATTCCCGTCTATAGTAAAACTAAGGAACAACACCGAGATCATCTCAAATAGGTTTGTTCTGCCTTTCATACAACAAAATTGTAAGCTAACGTTAAGAAATGTTCTCTCTTCACCGATGGAGTTATTTTTCTAGGATTTATTATATTCTCTACGGGGATATCTGCTGACCATGCCAAGATTCAGGCAATTTTTGATTGGCCTGAACCTAAAACTATACATGACGTCAGGAGTTTTCGTGACCTAACTACCTTTTACCATCGTTTTATCAAAGGGTTTAGCACAATCATGACTCCTATTACGGTGTACATGAAGAAATAGGAGTTCAATTGGATACAAGAAGCAACTAAAGCTTTTAAGCTACTCAAAAAGGGAAGCTCCTATCATGCGCCTTTCCAATTTCTCTAAAGTTTTTTAGGTCGAGTGTGATGCCTCCGAGGTAGGAATATGTAGAGTCATTATTCAGGAACGTCACACTATAGCTATTTCAATGAGAAATTAAATGATGCCAAATAACGATACTCAACTTATGATAAGGAATTGTGTTCAATTGTTCAGACTCTACGCTATTGGTGTTATTATTTGCTGCCCCAAGAGTTTGTTATTTATTCGAACCATGGGGCCCTCTGTCATCTCAACTCCCAGAAGAGATTGAATTCTAGGCATGTTCACTGGATTAAATATTTGCAGGCCTATTCTTTTGTTTTGAAATATAAGAAGGGTGTTGAGAACCAAGAGGCTGATGCATTATGTCATCAACTCTCCCTTCTGTTGATTATGAACGTCAAGGTCATAGATTTTAAAAGACTTAAGGAAAAGAAGACCCAATTTTAAGGATATCTTTCTTGATTTACAAGGTGGACGATCAGATACTGCAAATGATTTTCACCTTGAGGAGGGTTACCTTTTTAGAGCCAATAAATTGCGCATCTCTCGAACTTTAGTACGGAACTTCATAGTATGAGAAATTGATGTGGGGGGTTTAGCTGGTCATTTTTTAGTGTGGTAAAACCATAGATATTGAACGTCAATTTTATTGGTCTAGTTTGAAAAAGGATTTGGCTAAGATAGTTAATATATGTAATACCCTCAGTTGGCCAAACAGAAGTGGCAAAACACTGGTCTATACACACCTCTTTACGTTCTTGATTGCCCTTAGCAAGATACGAGTATGGATTTTGTGTTAAGACTTCCATGTACCCTGAAGAAGCATGATTCTATTTTTGTGGTAGATGATCGTTTCTCGAAAATGGTTCATTTTATCTCTTGTAGCAAAACATCATATACGTCTAAGGTTGCCACATTGTACTTTAATGAAATTGTCAAATTGTATGGTCTTCCTAAAACCATTGTGCCGGATAGGAATGTTCGATTCACCAGTCACTTTTGTAGAACGTTGTGGCAAAAAATTGGTACTAAACTGAAATTTTCTACGTCGTATCACCTGCAGACTAACGATCAAATGGGAGTGGTTAACCGTAGTCTTGGTAATTTATTAAGATGTCTAGTCCAAGAAAATCTTAGAAATTGGGTTTTGATTATTTATACAGCTCAAATTGTACATAACAGTTCCATAAATCGATCATTAGGTATGAGTCCATTTGAAGTTGTTTATGGTTTTAAGTCTAGGAAGCCTTTAGATCTCATTCCATTTTCCCAACATGCTAGAGTGTTTATGTGAGCTGAAACGTTTACACATCTTCATAACATATTGAGATCAATTAACAACTTGAAACTAGTAATGGATCATATAAACTTCGAGCTGATTTACATAAAAGACATATTGAGTTTAATATTGAGGATTATGTTATGCTCCGAATTAGACCGGAGCGACGTCTACCTGGATCCACCTCCAAATTGCAAGCTCGTAGTGCTTGTCCTTTTAAATTTTTAAAGCAAGTTAAGACAAATGAATATGTTCTTGATCTTCCACAACATCTTGGTTACCACTTTACTTTCAATGTTGAGGATTTAGTTGTTTATAAAGACAATTTCAATCTCTCCGATGATCATCTTCTACCACCATCTGTGGACCTTGACCTTGAGTCTCTTTCCACTTCTAACCCAATACTACATTTCTCAACACACAAAGTAAACTTGATACTATTTTATATGAACAGATTGTATTGACTAATGATGGAGAGGTTCACGCCTCCTTGTTCCCTGGGTTGAAGTCTGACTGTACATAGATTACCAAAGAGACAATCAAGCAATTTGACCCAGATTTATTGGAGCTTTATGGAGTCACAAGATCTTCCTTTGCCTAGACCTCCTTCCACCTATTCAGGAGAAATTGGTGGGGACACCAGATTCAGATCGTCGCTGACACCCTTTAATGGACGTCGAAAAAAGCTTGTTCAACCTCTTAGTTATGGTTGGGTGATTGTTTACAGCCTTTTATGATTTATCTACTTGACAGAGTCGAGTTTTTCTCCAACCTCGGGAAAGTGGATACGAGCATCCATCGAGATATATTTTCTATTGTGTTTTTTTATTATTGGGCTTGTATTGGCCCAAGCCCTTTATTTTAGGTTTATTTATTTTTGCTATTTATGTGGTGTTGGATTGGAAACAAATGACAATTGATGAATGAATAAAATAATTTGTAGTTTGTTGTCAAGGTTTCCTCCTATTCTGTATCTTCTTCTCCTTCTTTTGTTCTTTTTTCTTTTGCCATTCCTGCCTCTAATTCTCTTCTCTCTATAGATTTGTTTCTCATTCTCCATTAATTGTTTCAATTGGTGTTGCATCACCATTCTTCAAGGTATTTTCACTAATCACTATCTCCATATTCAAGGTTTGTTCATTTTTTGCTTATAATATTAATGGATAATGTGTTTTTAACTTTAATAATCAAAGATTTAAACAAAAAAAAATTTATTGTGTTGAAGAAATCACAGCGAATCTATTATTGGTTAATGGTGTATGGGGGGTCTAAGTGGTCGAGGTCCGGGGTTTAGGGGGTTCGGATTGGGGGGAGAAATCCAGCCTTTTAATTTTGAAATAAAGGGTATTTTTGTCTTTTATTGTTAAAAAGGTCATTGTGGTGAATAAATAGTAAGTTAGGCTTATGTGCTGAATAGAGTGTTTGACGTGGCCATTTCAAAAAAGCGATCGGTCGAGCCGTGGAGGTTTTCAATTTGATTTTCTCGAGATTGAATTGGGAAGCTGCAGTGATGGGGGTTGTTCATTTATTTGGGGTTGACCTAAACTTAATAGGCAAGTTTTACTGTATTCTATGTTTGGGTCTGTTTTTTGAAAGTTTTCTTTTTGGGCTGGAATTGTTGGAGGAAGGTCAAGAGAGTTAACAATTTTGGACGTTAGTCCACCTTTCAAGTCCTATAATATTGTTGGCTGCAAGTGATTTTTTCGTATAAAAATAGAAACATAATGATTTCGTTGATCTACAATGCCTGCCTTGTGGCCAAAGGCTTTCATTAGCGCGCAAAATTGACCATTATGAGTCATTCAGTCCAATTCTCAAACTTCACCACAATTTAACTCATTTTTGATCTAGCTCAGGGGCTGAGGGAGGGGGGACATGCCTAGCTAAGTCCCACTTAGTTTTTTTTTAGTTTAAAAATAATTATGGAATTTCTTTTTTTATGCATCAGCTCAGTGTAAATTTTTTTGTCTCCCTAACTCCATCCTTGTTCTGTCTCTAGCTTATAACTAGTACTCCAACTTGATGTGAATAATAAGTTTCTTCAAGGTAACCTTGATGCGGACATCATTGTCATCAAAATTTACTTTTATTGTTATTGGATCTTATTTATTTATATTTTTAATTTTATTGTTATTTGGCTGTATTAGTGGGTTAGCCCAAACCTTTCAATTACTAGGTTTTCATTATTTAAACAGTTTTGCATTACAATTTATACAGTTGAATGATTGATTAATTTTGAGATTGGCCATAGCCACGTTTTTCCCTTCTCTTCACAACTTTCTTATTGGCTTCTCCCTCTCTTCTTCTTCTTGCTTCTTTCTTCTAGCTTTAATTCCTTGGTTTGATAATAGTTTTGTTATTGATTCTACATCTGGTATCAGAGCTAAACTTGGGAGTTAATTCGTTTACACAACTACAATGATTACCATCAGTCTCCCCTACACACCACAGCCACTATTCAAATCGGCATCTCTCAATAACTCACAACCACAACCAATCCTAGTTACAGGTCCCAAAAAAAAAAAAAAAC
>CAIGRQ010002491.1:0-20704 GCA_903798375.1 Fraxinus sp. D2006-0159
AAAACAAGTTCTTTCCCAAAAAAAATCTCTAATTACGTTCTCTTATTACAATCGTTATACGTATATTGTTTGAATTCATTAAATAAACGGGTGGTGCTTCTTTTACATTGGAGGATTCATCTTGCACCCCCTATTGGATGGAGTGCCGATGGGTAACCACGAATGAAGTGTGTTGAATGGACCACCCCATCAATCACTTAACACGTGTACGATAATCTAGTCATTAGACGGTCATCCTCAAATGTAGTACAATTGTCTTATACCTTGTATATTTATTTCATATATTAATAGATACGAAAATTTTATTCATAATATGTTCCTAAAATATAAGAGCCTGTTTGAGAACATCGTCAATTTTAACATATGACTGCTCGTTTGAGCTTTGATAACATACAATGTTTTGAATTTCCCCGATAAAAGATCAACTTCATTGATAGGGATTAACTCCAACTCTTATTATTGTTGCTTAATTGATATAAAATTTACGTATGCGTAATTTTAAGCAGTCGAGCTAATCGTATTCACGTCAACTATAAATTCTAACTAGGCACGTATATTTGCACGAAAACAAGTTCTTTCCCAAAAAAAAATCTCTAATTACATTCTCTTATTGCAATCGTTATACGTATATTGTTTGAATTCATTAAATAAACGGGTGGTGCTTCTTTTACATTGGAGGATTCATCTTGCACTAGCACTCCATCCAATAGGGGGTGCAAGGTGTCCATGGATCCCTGTTACATGTATATAGAAATAGGATTATTGATGAACAACTAAACTTGCAATAGGGGGAATTTGAAAGTGAAAGATATGAAAGTCTCGAGTTGGATTATTACATGCAGAAAAAAAAAAATCACAATTTTTATATTTGAAAATTATCATGGGAATAACAAGTCGATTACTTGACCAAACGGTCCAAACTAGACCAGCATCGGAAGCCGTCCAAATTGCTGCCATCTTCCACGTGGCGAGACAGCATGACGTCATTGTGATCTTGATAAGACGTGATTGGGCTAGAATTGGATGGTTGATTCATTTTTTTGTTTTGTTTGAAAATAGCAAGAGCATGTTTCATTTTTGGGTCAGGCTAGAACTACCTAATTTCCCCCAAAATGCGGTCATTATTTGTCAATTCGAACACCAATTAGATACAAAAATTATGTACAAGTAGAATTTTTCTTTATTTTTTGTCCAAAATATATTTTCAAATAATATTTTAATAAAGAACGTATAATTAAAAATAAAAAAAATAATAATTTATGTGTAATATTATTTTATTGAATAATATGTGATTGAAAATAAAAAAAAAATATATTTTAAAAATAATGAGGATCAAACGAGGGTTAAAGGTAGGTGGACACATCGCACACGTCGCTTGATCGTCAAATCTCTCCACGTTGTGCCACGTTTCAGTTCATTAAAGTTACGTCCAATGGATATTTTTGTGCCCCATTACTACTCCCGTCACAAAATTAGTTTTCGCCTTTGTCAATCCAAATAATTGATGGGATACCCATCCAATTTCAATAATTCATACTCAATGATGGATGGTTAATATCATGAAGTTTTCGACCATACCTATAAATTTTAGGGACGAATCGTTTTTCCTTTTTCCAAATGGACAAAAATAAGGGTAGATTAGAAATTTATCGTAAAATATTTGTTCATCATTTGACAAACAATCATGCTATGTGTACAACCTCGGTTGACAACCCCGCACATGGGGGGGTCGGCTTTTTTATTTTTGGCTTTTTTAAACATGCGGACCCCACATGCATGTGAGGGGTTGTCAACTTCGGTTGTACAAATAGATTAATTCTTTGACAAATTACATAGTTCAAGAATTGACGACTTACTCGTGCAATGATTTTGACATTAATTAATGGGTGCTATTGAGCGAAGAGTATAGATTGAGTTGGATATTTTGACATCAATTCAATCAGTGAAAGTTATTCTATTCCATTACGAGAGTCATCAATATTAAATAGAAAATGATGAAATATCGACAAATATTTATTTTTTGTATATTGAAAAATTCATAAAAAATTTCAACAGAAAAAAAAAAAATCAAAATATTGCAGGAGTTGTTGCCATCTCGCCATTGTGACCCCGCCACTAAATATATAGAATATGACATACGAATTTAATATACCCTTCTCTTTTAGATTTGGAAACAAATTCATTTAACGCACGAATTAAGATTTTATTATTCTCTAAATTTAGAATTGACGAGATGAAAAAATGATATCGTAACGTAATTATTTAAAAATTTAATTTAATAACGAATTTCGATATCTTTATATTTTGAAAATGGTCAATTAACTAGTCAAACGATGTGGGACTATAATTTGGCTCCCATGTTATTTTTGTTTGTTTTTCGCTTCAATATTTGACCTTTAGTTAATGAATTCAAACTTTTTGGGTGGTGGTTCAGATGTCAAATCTGCGCCTAATTTTAATCATGAGTTGTAATGTTTCTAAATTTTGATTAAAAATAATCACAATTTGTGACTAAATTTTGCATGAGAAGATGAAAGACGTTATGAACAAGTTATCTTCGTCGTCAAAAGAAGCCAAGATTTGACTTCATTTGTAGTATTTAAGCAAAGTTATATATGCTCATAAACAAACTCTGTTCATATAGTCATTATAACTCAACAAGCAAAGTAAAATGCAAAGAACATGAGAGAGTCATGCTTGTACAAGTTCCTGCAACTCAAAAGATAAATAAGAGGTTGTGACTCATGAGTAACTTAAGCTTATGAAACTCTTTGCAACTTGACTAGCAAACCAAAAAATACGAGTGATTTCTAATTGGTAAAATCATAAAACTTAAATTTGAAGTAAACGAAGCGAACCTTACTTGTACGAGTTGACAACTCGAAATCTTACAACATTGGCTTGACAAGACGTTCTTTTACAACGACTGCACCTCAAATAACAAAGTAAAATACGAAAGGCAAAAATCATAGCGTTAGAATCCATACACGTAACTTCTGGTCTGACATAAAAAATAAAACTTCTACATTTGAAATGAAGACTATTAGAAACCGATTATAAAGATTCAATAGTAGTCCAGGATAAAGTTCGAGTCGCCTAATTGAAACATGAAACATTTTTTGATAACAGCTACTATGATAAAATTGTGTAAAATCTACTGACCATTGAAAGAATAATGAAGTATGCCCATGTTTTGTCTGAATTAAAATCTGATTTTAATCTAAGTCAAAGTCAAACAATCAATATTAACCACATATTTCATGGATCTCATAACTTTTCAATCACACATTTCAAATTTTTTTACCACAATCTGCTAAAAATTTAATTTTAATCCCCACCAAACACCATATATATTATATACTAATGACAAGACAGTTTCGTAGAAATAAAAGTAAATGTACACCTCACATGAACTTGACAATAATCGTTCGATTATTTCTGCACACTAATTTATATTTCATTTTCACATCATTGGAATAGCGAGAAGAGTGCGTTCTAACTTCTAAATTTTCTCTCTATAATATCTCCTCCGGAAACTGAAAGGGATGAAGATCTTCAAGTTTCCCATTGAAAACTACAAAAGGAAAAAGATTTAATATGACCAATAAAGGTATTATTCGGCTCCATGCATTGTTATCATCATCATTAGTTTTTTTTATTACACAAGTCAAAGGTTGTAATAAATCAGTAAAAAAGACTGTATTCTTTTCTTTTCTTTTCTATCTCTAGTGTGTTTGGTTTCACCTATTTTTATTTTATTTTCTCTGTTTCCTCTCTTTACTGCTACGACTACTCATCAACAATACCACTCTACGTTCATCAATTCAAGGTGGAAAACTTTCAAGTCTCTCCCTCTCTTCTTACTTGTTTCTCTGTCTGTCTTTAGGGATATTTCAAGTTCAAATCTTTAAAACAAGATTTGGGTTTCAGTCGAATTTGAGTGCGAATCGATTCGATTTTGCTGATTGTCTAACCAATTCGTTACCAAATCCAGAACGTAATCAATTCCACAAGAAAAAAGACCCATCATCCCTTTCTTTCTTTTTCTGTTATATTTTTAGTCATTTCTTGATGGAATTTTCTGGTTCCTCTTTGTATACCAGGTACTGTAATTTTGACTCTGTTTATTTCTTCAGCGTAAATTCGACAAGATTGATGGGGCTATTAGGGTTTCAGTTAGCCAAAATTGAAGGGATGCCATTCTTTTTCCTTTTTGATATAGTTTGGTTAATTAGCTGCTGCAGGAGTTCTACACTTGAACGACTTTAAGCAATTATTGGTTTTATCTGCGGTGCATTTTTTTATTTATTTTTACTAGTCCTTGATTTCCTGTTTCGTATTATTATTGCTAATTAGGAATGGAAGACGTGGAACTTGCATATAGAAGTAAGCATGGGAGAGCGCAGTTTCATGCCTGTCTTGTGATATTGATGTCACCTTTCCTTTTCTGTTCTGTTCAGTCACTTAATGTTCACCTCGACTGCATTTGTATTTTACTTTTGCAATGCTTTTTATTTATATTTTTCCTGCAGAAAGTACTAGAGAATTTGACCAGCTATATATCTTCTGATTATTAAAGGCACAGGTAAACATATTTATCTCTGTTCATAATTTTACACTGACCTCGTGAGTTGCCAACTGCTTTGTTGGTTGTCTTCATTTAATGAGTTTGCACTTTATCACTTGGCTTGTGCTTGTTTTTCAAATTTCCTTGTGATGATTGCCTGGTTTGTATATACCTCCTTAATGTCACGGTACAAGATATCGTATCTGAAAGACTGTGTATATGTGTACATCGAGAGGACTCGTGCCCTTCTATTTGGTTTATTCTGGTATTCTATTTCATGTGTCCACTTTCTGATTGTTTACTGTTTGGGCTAGCAGATAAAGGAATTTCAAGGAAATGGGATGCTTTGTATCAACGCCGAAGGACACAGGTGGAAACAGAAAGAGACCGTCAAACATTGGGGAGGTCTCTGTATTTGTCCCAGGTTTAAGGATTCCTAAGACCGTGGATTTCTCCCAGGCACTAGGCGATCATTTGTCTAAAAGTTTAGTGGAACGCCTTTCTGCTCTTAGAACCAGAATTGTAGTTATGGCAGCACAAGAAGCTCCGACTATTACAAGAACAAGACGGAGAACTGCTACTCAACATGGTTATTTGTAGCATCCTTAAAATTTTTTGTTCTCTGATATTGCCTCTTGATGTTTAACCAGATATTTCCTGCAGGTGGTTCAACTCTGGGAGATCTTCTTCAGGCTCTTGAAGATTATTTACCTGTTCTTTTGGGTTTGGTTAAAGATGGTAAGCATGTTAGGCACCAATCTATTTAGCAGATATGCTGGGAAGATATTGTTCCTAACCATTACTTCTTTTCATTGTATAGGGAGCCCATTGCAACACAAAGTACAGTTTGTTTGGGTCAATCAGGAGGATGAAGCAGAGGTCAAACTAGCATTCTCAACTACAATCTTCTGTATAATAATTCTTTTCTTTTCAGGGCACTACTCATCTTACCGTTATTATTTATTTTCCAGGAAACGGCAATGTATAGTGCTTGGTATGAAGTATTGTCAATTTTGCACTTGATGGCGATGCTATCGTTATCCCAAGCTAATCTATTACTTCTTCCTAGAACATCTGCTGATGGTTATCAGGCAAAGATATCAGAAGGTAGATTGTTATTGCTAAATCCAATTTTGCAGAAGTAATATGGTTAAGTAGTTAAACTGCGGATGTCACCAAACATCTTGAGAAGAATTGAAACTTTTACATTTATTGAGTCCCACCTTCAATCATATACTGTTTCTTTTAACCTGTTATTATTTGAACATATGGTAGCATAGCTGATCAATTTGCGGCATGTGCACGTACTTAATAGTCAGTGAGGTAATATTTGTTGGCAATCATTCATATCCTGGTCCTTCTCTGATTGAAATTGGATTTGGAAGATTACTCAAAATATTCAGTCCTGTGCATGATTTCGTTAAATCATAAAGAAACCCTGTAGAAGGAATATTCATGTGATTGATAGGTTCTATTGGTAATGACCTAGAGGAGAATATACCTGTCATATGATATTCTGGCTAGGTGTGGACATGGTCTGTCGCAATTAATTGATGACAAGGATATGTTTGCACTCAAATCAGTGTTCTCACAAATGGAGGCCAAGATTTTCTTTTTACAGCATAATATATCCTAGTGATGATTATACATAATGCTGCATAAATGTCTATTATTCTCTATAAATAAAAGTCTGTAAGAGATATAACCAAGACAAAAGCAAATATTGTGTCCATATTAGAACAACAGTATTTGAAGATTTTATCAGTTCATTAAGTAATAGGGAAAAATATGTGGCTTATTGTCTTTGGGTGACGACCTAAGAAGCACAGACATGGATATTAGACGGACTCAGGGCGTGCATTTTTTCGAAAAGATGGGACAAAAAATGCTATGGAGATATTTAATGGAAACATTTTAACTTGCAGGTAGCCAAATGATAATAGAGGTCATCAGTGTGAGAGGATTCCTAATCCTCTTAACAATTTTTATAAGTTGTGAATCACCTTTCTAATTAAAAATTGGTCATCTGAAGTTACCAGATTCCTTGGGTCTTTACATTGTTTGCATTGTTTTGCTTCTACTCCATTTCAATCTTTTCTTCTTTGTATCCTCCTTTAATTGTAAAATTACTCATATAATAATAATCTGACCATTTTTCCTTTCCAAAATTTCATTATAATCTGAAAAGTAATGAGCATTCTCTCTGGCCAAAACTAGAAACATAGTAGAATTATTTTGTGTTTGTGTCCAATTTTGGAAGAGTTTTTGTGCTTCTATGTGAGCCAATATATGTTTAAGTAGACACATAAAAGTGAAGCCCTTGGGAAATGTATTCTCCACAAGCTTGTGTGTTTCAATGTACTGCAATTTCCAGCTTTTGATTTGGAGCCAAAATATTCTGATTGCGCTTGAAAGTATGCGAAGAATCTTAATTTCACCTTTTCTTGTTGAGTATCTGATCTACTTTAGTCGATTCATGCCTGCTTCCAGTCACGTGCTTCATACATTTTTTCTCATTTCTGCTGTCGTTTGTCCATTGTCCCTTTTCCAACAGAGAGCAGGCGATCTGCTATTGATATTTTCCTTAAGGCAGCCGGTTACCTTGACTGTGCAGTCCGGCGTGTTCTCCCACAATTGCCTTCCGAACTCAGGTATCTTGATGATGACTTTTGGTTAGCAATTAGAATCATCTCCATGAACTGCAGGATCACCCTTTTGACCATACATCTGCATTAGGAGAAATCTACCAGTGGACCTTGCAGAAGGTGTTCTACGAGCACTTTGCCTCCAAGCGTTGGGCCAGGTATTCTCTCATTTGGCAGCTATCTCATTTTACTAAGAAGCAGGCACTGCTTTAGGAAGTGATCTTATACAACTGTTATATTTTTGTGTTTCCTTAAGAGCTTCCTCAGGTTAACTCATATCAACCTTTTGATGGGTACCTGGACTAGATTTAGCTATTTCGGTTTATGATGCTGCATAAATTAGACCACCGGAAAGAAATGAAAATGGCAAATGTGATTATGAAAATATCTCAGCATCTGTTAGTGTCATCCCATTTTTTGAATGGTCTATCATTAACAACATAAAACGTGACAGTGTTAATTGCTATAAGAGGATAGTCAATTGAATTGTGCTTAAAAACATTGCAGAAATTTTGTGTAACAGAAGCTATGGTCACAAGTCAACATCAATTGGTGTCTTGAAATTCTACATGTATGTGAGGTCACCCTGAATAATACGGATATAATAGAGCTTTGAAAGGATTTACAAGAAAATATTAATGAATCAATTATTTCTTAAACAATTGGCTAAAACATTTCATGCGATTACGTGGGTAACTTCTACTTAGGAACTTTGGCCAAAGCATGTTATACTTTTTCATTCAGTGCTCACTTTATGTTTCCTAGTGTTATTTATGTAGTTATGATGGTTAGTGTTTGTACGATGCAAAAGTGAATTGGAAGTGGGGGGAACTACGGGGTACAATGTGGTTTTTGAGATCCAATTTAGTCGTCGCCTAGAATGTTTTTCGACTCAGTGGAGACTTTGGTAAATTAGTCGATCAGTTTCAGACAGATGGTAACTATTAGACTGGTTTACAATGTCTGGCTAGACTGCTGCTAGACGACACTGCTGGCTTAGAACTTTGGGTGGTAATGCATGGGTTAGAGTCTTAGTTTTTAGTTTATTCTGGACTTTATGACTGTTTACTTTTGTGAATTGCACATGTTATGCTTATGTTTTGCTACCTTTGACACACATAATAAACATTTATCCGATGCTTGTTTAAGGTGAGCAGTAGTTCCTGCTCCATCATAATTGAATTTATAGTCTAGCCTGCAATGTTGTAGCTCCAACATAATGCATGAGTTGTGTCTTAGTTTTTAGTTTATATTGGACTTGATGGCTTTTTTTGCTTGTGTCAGATTATTTAATTACTTGCTTTTGATGCTCATTTAAGATGAATCACCTAATTTTTCTATTGCTTCACGTCTTCTCACTCTTGAGTAGGGCGTGGATATTCAACTTGGACTAGCAATTGACAGTACAAAGGCCACATTAGCTGTGAAAAGAAGGCTTGCATGTGAGATGGTAAAATATTGGCAGCAGGTATCTTTTCTTCTCTCTCTGTCTGTATGCTTGACCAAACAAAAACCAGTTCAAATATTTGAGGAATTCTATTTATATTCTTCTTTTTTTTCTTTTTTTCTTTTTTTTTTTGTGCTTATTATTAGCTCCAGGCTTCTTTGATGTTTGAAGTTTCTTGTAGCTAATTTTTTTTTTCCTTCGCTGCTTATGGAGAATGTCGAGAAATTTCATCGTTCCAACCTTCTCATCCTGCTTGCTTTTGTCATCCTAATTATAATCTGCTGCTAAACGCCCATTCCTATTTTATTTTCTCATGTGCACTTGATTATAGAAGTGACTAAATGTTTAATAGATTCGATAGTGTGGTAAAAATATCTTTTAGTAAGGATTCACACTTCATTCATTTGTCCGTGTTAAGAAATATTAATTTTCTTCATTAAGCCTAACCTAAAATGGTCTAATGTCATCATTATTGTCAATTTTCACACAAAATCACAGATTAGTGGCAGTGGATTTATCCAGGACATTTAATTGAATCAGAGACTTAGTTTTCTGAAACCGTGAAGTCTAAATGTGAAGTCTAGACTTCACGGTTTCACCTAATCAGCTTCGTTTCAGCTGTTGCTACTAAACATTGCATCTCTTTTTTGTTCCTGAATTTTTTAACTGTAGGATATTAGAATCAGTTTAATGATCAGTTCAAGCTTTGCAACAACAATTGAATTATTTAATTAAATACACACAGTTTTAGCATGTAACAAAAAAATGAGCGGATATGGATGTGTAAAGGCCGTCATCTGACGTGGTCAAATAATGAAAAATGTCTTTCTTGTATGGAGAGATCTTTGATACGAATAGGCTTTGTTGGAGTTGTGCTAGATGAGGCAGAAAATTGTGCATAAGACCTCTGTCCGCACATCCACCCTCCTAGTACAAACGACTCGCTTGAATAATATCAAATGCGGAGTGAGATAACTTTGTCTCACAACAAAATTACTTTTTTATTATTAGCGGAATTTTAATGTCATCAAATATTTTTACTTGATTTTCCTTTTAGGAATTCTTAGTTCATATATTAGACTGGTGTAAGCGCTGAAGTGAACCTAAAACCAATAATTGTCTTCTGTCACTTTGTAGGCTCAAGATAACCTCGTGAACCTACCATTGGCAAATGGGTGGGGAGAAAAACATAGGTTCTTTGTCAAGTGGAAACACATTGAAGCTAAGGTATCTTGTTTGTATTACTGTCACTTTATTTGACACTTTCAAGCAGCAGTTATTCTATTATTAGCAAGTCCCTTGCAAGTAAGAAGTTAATCTAAAATTACTGGGTCATAACTACTATGGTCCCCAATACCTTGTTCCCTGTTCATGCAAGCTGATGATATGAAAAGCACCGACAGAGTGACTACTATCATTTTTAACTTCACATTTACTTTCTGAGGTTTGGATAGCTGAATATTCATATACATTCGATAATTTGGATGTATATGATTTAAACTGACCTATAATAAGTCTTCATCAGTATCGTTCTTGTGAATTTGAAGTTCACTTTGATGCAAGAATTTCATGTTCCTTAGGCTGCAGCATATTACTACCATGGTCTGATTCTTGATGAGGGAAACACAGAAAAGTCTCATGGAATGGCTGTAGCTGCTCTGCAAGCAGCAGACGAGTATCTCAAGGAAAGCAAGAAGGCTTGTGAAGCTTTTAATGCATCTGTTCCTGTCTCTAGGTAATCTTGTGCTCTACTTCCCAACTCTTTCCACTTTTCAAACGGGATTGCTTGTCGATTTGTTTCTTTATTCATATTAATTACTCAGAAATACATGTGTACCTTCTGCTTCATTATATAACATTGAGAATTCTGAGAAACTGGAGATCTAAAAGAGATAGACCACACCATGTATGATAGCTGTTGTTGACTCCTGTTTTGGTCCTTCATAAGAATCTGGTTAGGATTATTTGAAAGGTAGCTTCTAGAACTGAGGTATCCAAATAAGCCTTCGGAATTTTTTTATTTTTTTAAAGCTAGACAGTAATTTCTTATTTATGTCCATGTAGCATCCACTAAAGCAAATAATGTTGGTATTTATTTTTTCCTATTAGTGAACAGTAAAAAATGAGATGGCAGAAAGAAAAGGCATTGTGTATGCCTTTGCATGCTTTTAGCATCTGTTTGGTTTTGCCTAGTTTTACATCTATCCATTTGACATCTCCATTTTTACCGATTTTTGCCTAACATCCAATGTTAAATGAAGAAAATAACATTTTTCTACTTAACCACAATTTTTAAAGATTAATAGATAAGTGTGTATTACATTACAACTAAAGATAATTTAGGTGGCTATGAGAATCAGTAAACTCCTATTTCTGTTGCAGGAATCCACCTCTTTGGGGAACGATGAAGTATCTCTCCGAGAAGATTCCCAAGGACACTTCTAGCAAGGTCCGAATTAACAGGGATCTATACTCTAGTGAAAAGTAAGTCTTTTTTAGTATTATTGAACTCCAAACATACAAGTCATTCATGCTCATATTTATCAACATAGACGTGATACAAATTCGGTGGTGGGGCTGCAACTCTCACGTTAACCACAGGAAAACAGTGAACTACCTGAGCAGAAATTTGTGCGGTCTTGTTCACGAAATTTAATAGATGTTCTTGCCTAACCACATGGAAGCAAGATGGGGTCGTCTAATTTAAACTATTCTTTTGGATGTAGAATTATGGAGACAGCACCAACTTTGCCCGACTTTGCATTGGCTCTGAAACCTGATGAATATCAGCTTGCTATTGTTGATGCCTCTTGGAATGAGGAAACAAACATGGCCCCAAGTCAAACTTGAGAAGCTTAAAGGGTAGCTTTGCACGGTGTTCCACACATCAAACTCTGAAAATACATGCCTGCAAATGCAATGGTACATGCTGTTCATGGACGAGGAATGGTTGTATAAGAATTACCAATCAATTTTTTGGTAATTCGTGTCCCGAAGGTCCATCCTCTTCTCTTGAACTTTTTTTCTTTCTTTTGATCATCTTGTTAATTGAGTCGTTTTGTATCATTTCCTATAAATGTGCAATATCCCCCCTGTGAGAGATTTGTACAACTACCTTTTATTACTTTCAAGACAGGAGGGAAAGAATAAAGAATGATTTTATTTGCCAACGTAATAAATTCTTTTCACTGTTGTCTATATGTAAAATGTAAGTCGATAAGAACTCTTTTAGCTCACTTCTTTACTCAACACAGCTTAGTCCCACCTTGGTGTGAGTTGACAATAAATTAGGATAATTGTTGAATCCTTTTCTTCTGGTGTACGTAATTAGCTAACAAGAAGTCCAATACAGTTGTTGAACGTACATTGTTTCTGTTTTACTTGCATGTTCGGGTACAGCAACACAAGGCATCCAAGAGATTGTCACACACAGCAATCACAGAAACATGCATTTGTTCATATCTGCGTCACTTTTCCTTCCAAATAACGAAATTTACGTGAGTTGAGGAAAAATCTGTTCCTAATCAACATGATCGCATCAGAAAAATACTACTGCATTTGAATGATGCATCGCAAAGATTTTCCTTCTCTCACCAGCTCAAATGTCTTGTTGTGATGTACTCATCAATCTTGATTTCCTGTACACAGAAATTGGAATGAATTGTGTCTGTCGGTATATTCAGTACAGTTCTTATTAACTGTAAAGTCGAGATGTAGAAAAACAAACATAGAAGGGAGGGTGAGTAAGTGTAGTCCTTACCTGTTTAAGGCGCACATATTAATTAATGAAGGAAGATCAGATTTTGATTTCTATCCTCCTAAAAAGAGATCCAGTCAGTGTTCTTCCAGTGAGAAGCAATCCATAGTGAGCTGCTATTTCTGGTTTTATTTTGGGCACACCAAGTGTAACAGGAAAAAAATATCTTTATAGATATACAACCAATTCAAAATGAAACCTTAACTACGTAGAAATGAAATCAGGGAGATCACAAAATTACATCACAACATGACGGTAAAGCTGTAGCAATCGTTCCTGTATCTTCTATGCATTCAAATGCATAGTCGGCACCACCATCTGTCATGAGCTTTATAACCTGGAAAAGAAAAATAAACCTGTGCAATTGGTTCGTCATGGTCATTTGGATTCAACTAGTCTTGTCACTCCAAAAGCCTTTGCTGTAGCACAACAGATCATCAAATTGAAGATCTTTATAGGAATTACATAATATGCATTTGGAGGAACGCCAAAGACAGGTTTGGTGTGTTGTATTCGATGGTATAATGGATAAGATTTCAACTTTCTTTTCCTAGGTAATATGGATGGTCACTTCGTCAAAAAGATTTTGACAGATGCAATGACAGAAGTGTAGGTGACAGTCGATGATTGGATAAAAAAGTCTGACTATGTTTTAAATAGTCCAGTAATAGAATGTCTTGTGATATTATGTCAACATTCCTGTCTACCTATCTGGTATTTGGCACTGTAGCATGAATGACATCATATTGTTTAATACTGTACACGGATTAAACTGGTTACACAGGGCCAAGACCATCTTGGCCCTGTATGCCTCTAGTACTGGTAGTAGCATAACCATACTGTATACACTCTACAAAACATCCCAAAAGGACAAAAGTGCAATACCTTTTTCATTCTTTTCATGGACCTCCTCTATCACCAAAGGCTCCCCAGCTGCCCAGGCTACCGCGGCTTTACAAGTGATGAAGCCAGCGCCGACCTGTTTGTCTGAATTCAAAGTAGTAGTTGGAAGTGACATTGCCATAAAATTAAGATTCCGGGGATGTGGATAAATTATTTTTTGTCACATTCTTTGGGTTCAGGTCGGACTTCGGAGTAAGCACAAAATAAGGGATGCATGCACAGTAGTAATAAAGATGTGCCCACAACCCCACTTGGATTCTTGGGCGGCGGTTGGTAAGTTGGTTGATGATGAAGGGTTGGCAGACAATTTTTTATTTTTGTTCTCAAACTTTTTATCTCTGATTTTTTTTTTTAAATAACATATTTTCTTTCTTATTTAGAATTTCCAAGTAAAAGAAGAACCCACCACAAGACGAGATATTTCTCTAATTTTGTAAAAACGTGAAGTATCTCTATAATAATAAAATAAACCTAACAATTGTCTCTAAAAACAATTATCTTCAAGGTCAACTCTTCAACATCAATCATCAATGAGATGAAGAATTCTCACTAGCACATTACAAAGTTCACCCTCAATAACAACCCAACACAACAGTGACCTTTTATCTTATCGATAGTAAAAAATAATGAGAAATCAGATATAGCCCATGCAAAACAAAGCCTTTTTAAGATTATATTCTAGTGGATTCCATGAAACGTTAGTTAAAATAAATAAATAAAAATTCTGAATCCATATAATGTGTGTGGTTATATATATATATATGACCAGCTTAAAATGTAAAAGAAACTTTACCAAAAAAGAGCATAATAATAAAAAGACAACTCAATTAATATAATATATTCTGCAAACTAAATAAAAGTGCTTCAATCATAAAACTAAAGCATCTGTTTGAAGCTAGTGTCTTCAATGACTTATAAGAACTGCACAAACTGATCCAAACTGCTTAGGTTAGCCGTAACCAGCCTTAAATACGGTGTATACACAAAGAAGGCCAAATATGGAAGCTATATGTCGTCCTTGCATGAAGATTTGTTATGCCCAAGCTGCTTGCACCTGGTACAAGTGACTGTCTTCTTATCTGGATTCTCTGTTTTGCTCTCTTCTTCCTTGTGTTGATTTGGCATTCGAAGGGGACAAGGAGGAAGCACTTCCACGGTATCTGAGTCGCCATTTTCTTTTTGCATGGGCTTATCAATGCCAGGAATAGGGTTTATGGACTTCGAATATGTTGATTGGTAAGTCTCAGTGGTGAAATATCTTGAACAGTAGTTATAAACATTCTTCCGTGCACAAGTTAAGGCAGCAATAGCATGGTAGCATGGAAGCCCACTTTCTTTCCATTCTAGGCATGTACATTCCCGTTTTTCAATATTCACTACATGGGTAGAATTATCATGGATCTCAAACAGTATATCTGACGAGGCAAAGACTCTCAGTCCAAATGCTTTAAGAACAGCTTCTTGCATAAATTTCTCTTTCGAGGGAGTGAGTTGTGTAGTCCATTTACTAGATTCTATTTGACGACTATTTATCAACTCGTTCATCATGCACCTCAGTGCTTCTATCTTCTGCATTATAGTTAATTCCCGTTTTTCCTCCATCAGCTTAGCGTACGATTCTGCAACATTTTGTGTGATATGATTATACTGCTCACCTTTGAATGACAAACGAGTCCAATTCTCGGGTTCCATTTGAATAACCCAATCATAAACATGTGACGAGATCTGTCTAATTTGCTCTGTGAACTTTTTGAAATCATTAAGTCGGACAGCATGGGCAGCGGCCAGAAAACTTTCAGGTAGGACACATCTTCCATCCCCATTGAATGGCCCTTTCATGTTCCTCTTGAAACTTTTCATGAGGTGGAACATGGAATGACCATGGCAAGCATTCTCAAATACCTCAAGAATAGACTGCTTCAACCCCTTCTCTCTATCTGAGACAAAAGTTATGGATTGTGAAGTTGAAATTGCAGATTTTAGTTGCTTCAGAAACAATAGCCAGCTGTCCTTGTTTTCAACATCAACTATAGCAAATGCAACTGGGAAGAAACCATCATCTGCATCGACTGCAGTTGCTGTCAACAAAATTTCTCGGTACTTCGATCGTAGAGATGTAGATTCAAGAAAAAGAATGGGACGGCAACCACCATGGAAGCCATGTATAGAAGAATAAAATGAGACAAAAAAGCACTGAAGCCTTTTCTCATCATTAGTCACAACCTTGACAATACTACCAGGATTTGTTTCCACCACCTTCTTGCAGAACCAAGGCAACCAATTGTAAGACTTCTTATATGAACCCTGAAGTTGCTCTCTGGCATCCCTAATTCGACGCCGCACTTGTGTATATGTTAACTGAATTCCAAAGTCCTGTGAGATGCTGTTAGCAATTTCCTTGGTTTTGTGATGTGGGGACTCACGTAACTTGTTCTTTATAACACCAACCAACCACTTCTTTGCTGGGTTTTCATTCTTCCAAGATTCCCCACCACATGTATGCTTATTGTTGAACTTTTTAATCTGAAATGACTGAGACGTAGAATCCCTTGATGCATGAATCTTCCAAGAACATCCTTCCGCAGCGCATATGCCACGAGCACGGATAGTATCATTCTTTTTCAATTTATATACAAAGCGGTGAGCAATAGCATATTTCTGCAGTGCCTCCCGGAACTCTTTCACACTTTTGAACTCCTGGCCCACACCTGTAATATAATCTTTCCACGACAAAACTAAGTTTTCTGGCAATTCATCTTCATGAACCGACAGGATGTGATGATCATCATTCCCCAGAGAATTATATCTTTGATGCTCCTCCAAGTCGTCATTGACTGCAGAGATATTTTTCTTCCTTGATCTTCTTTTCCTGCCATTATCAGCAGCTGAAGAAGTAGTTGGACCCCGGGGACCAATTTTTTGTAAGGCCATGCGCCTTCGCTTCTTAACAGTATCTGCTGGGCTACCACCTGTAGGAAGGCCACATGAGGTCTGAGCAGCTGCATGAACAGCAAGCTCTACAAGCGGTGCATAGTCCGAATCATAGTCAGCACCAGGGCCAAAAGAGGGGGTTGAGGCAGTTGATGCTCGACTGGGTCCCAAATTCTTTGCAGTTGCACCAGCTACTACCGTAGAACCAGGAGCATAAACAGGAGAGAGAGAATCAACAGGTGCAGCATNCTTTGCAGTTGCACCAGCTACTACCATAGAACCAGGAGCATAAACAGGAGAGAGAGAATCAATAGGTGCAGCATTAGCACGGGAAGCACACGGTTGCACATCATTGACAACCTGTTTAGCATTAGCTGAGGGTGCAACAGGGTTCACAGTCTCAGCCAGTTTTATGTCACTCCCCCTGCCAAGTGTCATTGATGAATTTATACACAAGCATGTTAGTAAGCCCCTGTTTGGTTTTGCTAAAAATCAATTTTTTAGTAGATTTTGATAAAAGTTGATTAAATGTTTGGTTGAAAAGTTGATAAAAGTTGTGGGTTGCATAAAATGAGTTTTTGAAAATGAGTTTTTTTTGTGGGGTGGGGTGTTTTAAAAATGGGGGACAAACAGGAGCGAAATAAAACAGCCAGACAGGTGCCAACAACCAATCACCACATCATGAATCTATAGAGTTGATGAGTTTCACTTTCTCAAAAAGTGAAGGGCAATCTAGTGATTTGTCAACTTTATATATCACTGCTCAAAGGTGGTATTTTTTTTTTTTTTTGGGGTGGGGTGTTTTAAAAATGGGGGACAAACAGGAGCGAAATAAAACAGCCAGCCAGGTGCCAACAACCAATCACCACATCATGAATCTATAGAGTTGATGAGTTTCACTTTCTCAAAAAGTGAAGGGCAATCTAGTGATTTGTCAACTTTATATATCACTGCTCAAAGGTGGTTCATATGGACTGCCAACGAGCTGGAGTTACGCAGAAAATTCATATTGAAAACAAGAAATGCATTTAAGGAAGCATTTGATATAAACAAGGTGCAACTCAAACATTTACCCGCTTTCCTGTACTTTGACAGCATCACGGTCAAATCCTTCTTTTCCATTAACAAAGATATCAGCAGTCACTGAAATCCCATGAAAATCAATCATCCTCTGTAGATCCTTGTCATTTCTTAGTGTGATGAGATTTCTACTGTTTCCCGGGAGGAAATACTTGATCGAGATTGTCCCATGATTCAAATTACACATTTCAGCCAATTTCAATTTGAGATCATCAAACCGAGTTTCGTCATTGATATTTACAGCATTTGCTTCTCCTCCTTTGTATGATAAGGTCCCGTCATCATTGGTCATAAACTCACCACCAGACTGACAAATCAATATAAGCTTCCTCTTTGCCATGGCATGGAACTTCAAGAGATCAAGTGATTAATCAGAATGGGAAAAAAGTGACTAGTCAGAATGGTTTAATGGGATAATAACTCCAGTCTATACACTTCTTCAACGATGAGTGCCTATTTAAATTGTATTCCGTTATCTAATGCAATAAAAACTTTTCTTACCTTTTCGTTTTCTGTTGAAGGGAAAGAACGGAAATTGTATTCAATAACTTGGCAACTACAACAATCAACCCTAATTATCAATTACAGAATCAGAAATCAACTGTGTGGAAAATCGTGTTCGGTAAAAATATCTATTTGCAGATGCCATTAAAAATATAATAGCTAACCATCAAGACATTTCTAGTCATTACATGAGAAAATGGAGAAGTAAAAGTTCACCCCCCATCAAATTTCCACTTTTGGATGCAAAGAAAAATACCATAAACAAGTCCAACATAACATAAATAAAAAATACCAACATCTTCTTGAAATGGGCCGACAAGAGTGTCATGCGTGTCTTGTTTTTTGACGTATTAACTCATATGTCATAACGCTACTAAGTATACTTTTAAACATATGTTCATAACATGTATCTGAGTCATACTTTCTGGATACACTCACAAAAAGGCTTTGACTACTTACGAATGGCATGTAGAATGTAATGCGTGCATGGATGTTCCATATAATGGGCGCAACCAACTACGTAGACCTTATTACACAATAATGTCTTTCGTTAATATTCTAGCTCCCAGAAAATGATCAATTTCAAACAACTCATTCCTTTCAGGATCTAGTTGTAAATCAAAAACTTCTTCAACGAAATTTTTTTTACTTGCAAATTTTTTTTACTTGCAGCCAAACAACTAAAAATGTATCCCCCTACAATTCACTCCAAGTACTTGCATAATTTTCACCCACACTGACATTTATTTCATATAAAAGTGAAAAGTTTTGATAGATACACTAGCATTATTGACACAAATAAAATAGTAATAAACCACTGTGAATCTTTGTATAATTAACAAAGTTTATCAACTTATAGAGGTGGACTGCATCCTCATAAGCAAGAGATGTATTGTGTCTGAAAACTAAGCTTTATTTATTGCGGAAAACTCTGAACATAGACAACCTTGATGTCTTTAGTTTCCTTCAAAATTTGTACACCGTTATCATGTCCAATAAACATCATGATGTATATATAATGGAAAAAAACCAGGAAGGAATTGAAACTAAGCCATTAAAAGGGTTTGTTACATGTAATTATGGCAAGCATACATGCATGGTTCCTCTTATTCTTTGACTCATAATTTCATATATCAACGAAGGTTCCTTGCCTAAAATTCATAGCTTCCTACTGTTTTTACCTGTGATTTTTTCCTCCAGAAAACAATTTATTTTAAGAAGAAGAATGTAAAGGATCCACCTGAAGCTCCACCGCTCTTTTAGCTAGCAGTATAATTAGAATCCCTTTTCTTATCTACTCTACTTGTTGTTGCCTTCTGTCACAAGCTTTATCACCTCGTACATTATAATCCCATTCACAACTGTCCACTCGTCATCTCATTCTTTCGAAAGTTCTCTTCATTCTTCAAAAATAAAACTGCATAATAAGTTTGAATTTGTGCAAAGGGAAAATTCATGTTTCCTTCGATATAGTGATTGATTCAATTTTTTAAACTCGATATGATACTCTCATGCAACTTCAATAGTACCAGTTAACAAAGAAATGCACAGAAGTATGGTATATGAATTGTTATGCATACACTGAAATATCGCTATAATGTAAATTGTAAAGTGACTGGAGAACACAACCCTCTATTGAAATTGAAACAAAGTCCATCTAATTTGCCTCAGAGTGAGGGACTTTTAAATTAACATTGAATTATCCAAACAAAATAGTTCTCTTTTGTATATTCAGTAGATATAATATGGTTTAGGTTTGTAAACTTTCAAAATTACAAGGAAAAGGAATTTAAGTAATTACAAACACCATTTATATTAACCACTCAAATTAAGCTTTTTTCAGCAATTCGTTTATTGGTTACAAGTTGGATGGATTTGTCACGGCTGCAAAAGGCAGAATTGTGCTTATTCGGAACGTTACATGCATATAACATAGTGCGAGAATTAGGGACCTAAAAATTTATCCAAGAAAAGGTAGAATTGTATGTTCCAAATACAAGTTAAAATGGTTGTAAACTTCATATAATTAATCACCGTAACATTATCCAAAAAAAGATCCGAATTATGCATTGCACCCATAACCGAAAATCGAAGATAAGCTCAGCTACAGAAACCAGATATTATATCACCAGAATTCGAGATCATATCGAAGAATTCGATTTATTTACAAGTATACTAATCCAAGCATTTGTAGAAGTTGAGATTTAACAGCTAAAGCAATAGATAAAGTCAATTTTATTTTATTTTTTAGAAAAAGGCACTAAAATTATGCACAAACAGAGAAAAATTGACACGCGCAATTGTAAAGAGAAATTTACCAGGAGTAGGGGAGAGTGATTGATGGGGGAGATGAGGAGAAACCCTAGAAATAAGGATTGAACTAGAATTATATTTCGATGATGGGCTTTTGTCGAAATTTTAGAAAAGTGCAGGCTTTATTTTTTCATTATTATCCCTTGTATATGAGAATATTGCATCGGGGTTACTAGCCTATGATACTTATCACATCTTGGTCCCTAACGTACATTTGTCGGCAGCGTGGTCCCAACTCATCGTTTTGCAGCGTCATATAAAGAAATTGTATACTCTCATTATTAGTAAAATTAAAATATTTTTTCCGCCTTGTGTTTGACTGTCAAAGACTCAAAATATACTTCGGGTTAAATGCAACGTGGGTCCCTCAACTTTGTGTGAATGTATATTTAGGTCACTCATCTTCAATTTGATCCAATCAAACTACTCAACTTCAATTTTCTTACGGATATAATCACTTATCTTCAATTTGGTGTAGTCAACTCACTCAACTCAATTTGCTTGCAGATTTAGTTACTTGGACCATATTGTTAGTTTCAACTAACGGAAAATATGAT
>CAIGRQ010002509.1:0-10855 GCA_903798375.1 Fraxinus sp. D2006-0159
TCTTCCTATTAGTGTTGTCCTTCCTCTCAAGCCTTAGCCAAACCAAGTTAGTAAATCTCTATTTTCTCCAACAAAGATCATATGATTTAGGATATTGAGAAAGTATAAAAACCTGTACTTCAGTAGGGTCATAATTTGATTGATTTAGATCAGGTTCTTTTGAAGAATTTACCAACTCAAGTTGAGGATGATGCTAAGGATAGCCACCAGGGTATAGGTGATGTTGATGCTCTTTTGTAAACTCAGGCACATGATGAGACTCATGAGCAGCTGATAGTGCCAACTACTACACGAGAAGTTCACTAGAGGTTCCTCTCAGGAAGTCTACCAGAGATCGACATCTTTCCAAAGGATATTCCATAGAGCAGTATGTATTATTGATTGATGGAGAAGAGCCCGAGAGTTATACAGAAACCATGAAAGATGAACATAAGATAAAGTAGGTTGAGGCCATGCAAGATAAGATGCATTTATTGCATGATGACCACACATTCGAGTTAGTGAAGCTACCTAAGGATAAAAAAGATTTGAAGGACATGTGGATCTACAGGATGAAGTAAAATGAGCACTTCACAGTCACGGTATAAAGCTAGATTGGTTGTAAAAGGGTTTGATCACAAAACTGGTGTTGATTTTAACGAGAACTTCTCTACAGTTGTAAAGATGTCATCCGTTCGTATTGTTCTCGGCCTAGTAGCTAATTTTGACTTAGAAGTTGAGCAGATAGCTATGGAAATTGCCTTTCTTCATGGTGATTTGGAGGAGGACATTTATATGGAGCAGATAGAAGGTTTCAAATTGAAAGAAAAAATGAATATGTGTGGAAGCTCAAGAAAAGTTTTTTCTGATTTGAAGCAAGAATCAAGATAGTGATACAAGAAGTTTGAGTTTGTTACGAGAGAGTAAGGCTACAAGAAGATAACTTCTGATTAGTATGTATTTGTTCAGAAAATCTGTGATGATGATTTTATCATTTTATTGATGATATGTTGATTGTTGATAAGAATGCTTCAAGAATGGGCAGGTAGAATAAGCAATTGAGTAAATCTTTTGCTTTGAAGGACTCGAGACAAGCAAAGAAAATTCTTAGCATAATAATCAGTCATAACAGCAGTTCTAAGAAATTATATTTGACATAGGATGGATATCTTAAGAAAATACTTATTAGATACATAGATATTTTACATTTCCAGCTGTCAATTAGTTAGAGTTCCAGCTGTCAATTAGTTAGACCAATTAATTATATAGGTGATTGAATTGAACATTTCAGGTAAGATTCTTCCCTCAGCTGAATAAAGCTTCCCGTCTCTTTCTCTCTCTACTTTTCCTCTGTGTTTTCTATCTTCCATTTCTCTAAAATCAATATGGTATCAGAGAAATTTTTAATATTCCTGATTCAGTTTCTAGTTCATCAATTGAATCAGATTTCCATTTCTGTTTGATTTTACTGATCAATTGATTTTGTATTCTCGCGAACTGAATCGCATTTTCATGACGACGATTGCTGCAATGGGATCGGACAACTTTGCATCATCAGGAAGTAATTCTATCACTGGTAATGAATTAAGTCCTTATTACCTTCATCATTCGGATAGTTTGGGTTTGATTCTGGTCTCTCAGCAACTCGCTGGTGACAATTATGCTTCTTGGAGTTGAAGTATGATCATTGCCTTATTGGTGAAGAACAAGCTAGGTTTCATCGATGGTTCTATCCTCAAACCTGAAGGTAATGATGTTCTCATCAATTCTTGGATCCGTAATAATAACATCGTCATATCCTGGATACTGAATTCTGTATCCAAGGAAATATTAGCAAGTATTTTGTATTCAATTTCTGCTTATGAAATTTGGAAGGATCTTAAAGAGAGGTTTCAACAGAAAAATGGACCACATATCTTCCAGTTGAGACGTGATCTCATGAATCATGCTCAAGCTCAATTGAACATAGGAGCTTACTTTACCAAATTGAAAACAAGTTGGGATGAATTAAGTAACTATAGACCTACCTGTTCATGTGGAAAGTGTACATGTGGGGGGACTAAGGCTTTGGATGAACACTACTAAACTGAGTATGTAATGTCTTTTTTTATGGGGCTTCATGAATCCTTTGCTCAAACTCGCAGTCAAATATTGCTTATGGATCCTATGCCACCCATCAACAAAGTATTCGCTCTTGTTTCTCAAGAGGAACATCAAAGAACCTTGAATACTGTGGCAGGAACATCTACTGGGAATAATACTATGGCTTTCTCTGTTAAAAACGAAGGGAATCGTTATAATAGCAATCAACAGCTGGTAAGTATCAGAAGAAGGATCGACCAGTCTATACATATTATGGAATTACTGGTCATGTTGTTAACAAATGTTATAAACTTCATGGCTACCCTCCTGGTTACAAAACAAGGCAGAGGACTACTCCTCAAACTTAAAATATTACTGCTGCAGCAAATCAAGTCTCAGAATTTCCTGCTAATCAAGGGAATATTGATGGTTTTGTTCAAACCTTGAATACAAATCAATATCAGCAATTGTTGGCCATGTTGAATTCTCATCTGATATCAGCTAAAATTGACACTAGGGTTGATGTGAACTCTGCTCAAACATCAGGTATATGCTCATCTGTTTATAATCAACCTATGCTTCATTCTCCTAAACTCTGGATAGTTGACTCCAGTGCCACAAATCATGCGTGTTTTGATCAATCTCTATTCCATACTATGATTCCCATTGCAAATTCATTTGTTACTCTTCCCAACAATTCACGTATACAAGTTCACTTCTCTGGATCCATTCAACTCAGTCCCTTGCTATTGCTATATGATGTTCTTTATGTCCCTTAATTCCAATTTAATTTGTTATCTGTTACCTCGTTAACCAGAAATTCTTCTCTTCAAGTTAACTTTCTTGTGGATTGTTGTGTCCTCCAGGAAATGCCAACTTTGAAGATGATTGGCAAGGGTAACAAAGTGGCAGATCTATATGTCATTGATTCTAGCAGTTTTTCTACTTACTGTAATTATGTTTCTACTCAAACTCCTTATAATTCTGTTTCTGTTGCTACTGAAACTTCTTGTAATTCATCTGTTATGAATGTTAATAATGTGTCGTCTCAAATTTGGCACAATCGCCTTGACCATGTATCCTTTAAATGTTTAGACTTGCTAAAAGAGAGGCCATCTCTCAATTGTAAACATCATAAAGACATTCATTGTTCTATCTGCACATTAGCTAAACAAAGACGTCTTTCTTTTGTTTCCAACAATCATATGTTTGAAAATGCCTTTGATTTGATTCATTGTGACACGTGGGGTCCATACCATACACCTACACATTCTGGGAATCATTATTTTCTCACATTAGTGGATGATTGCACTAGATTTACTTGGTTGTTCCTCATGAAACATAAATCAAACGCCAAATTCATCATTCCCAGATTTTTCTCTCTTATTGAAACACAATTTGGTAAAGCTATCAAGAAATTTAGGTCTGATAATGCACCTGAGTTGCAATTTACTGACTTTTTCAATTCCAAAGGTGTATTACATCAATTTTCTTGTGTTGAGCGACTTGAACAAAACTTTATCGTGGAACGGAAACATCAACACCTCCTTAATGTTGCTCGAGCCCTTTTCTTTCAGTCTCATGTGCCAATCAAATTCTGGGGTGAGTGTGTTCTCACTGCTACCTACTTGATAAATCGAACTCCATCACCTTTATTACATGGTGAGTCTCATTTTTACCTTCTTTATGGCACCCCAGTTGATTACTCCCATCTCAGGGTATTTGGCTGTTTGTGCTATGCATCAACTTTACCTTCCACTCGAACAAAATTCCATCCTCGTGCTATAGCTTGCATCTTTGTTGGTTATTTACCTGGCATGAAAGGTTACAGACTTTACAACATTGAATCCAGAACTTTCTTTGTCTTTCGTGATGTGATTTTTCACGAGACATTGTTTCCCTTTCAGTCCATAAACTCACTTACTGATCTTGTTGATCCTTTCCCAGAGTTAGTATTACCTGTACTAGCTTCTGATCTACCCCTTTCTTCTGTGCTTTTACCTGATAATGATATCTCTATCACTTCTAATTCAAGTCCCCATACTGTCACCACACATACTCCTGTTGTTAGGAGAACTTCAAGGGCTATTAAGCCACCTTCTTATCTGCAGGACTATCACTGCAACTTACTACAACATACTTCTCAGACTTCATCTGCTACTCCACATCCATTGACAGATCACCTTTCATATTCATCTCTTTTATCTCCTTATCGTGCATATCTTCTCCAAATTTCATCAACCTTTGAACCCAAATTCTATCACCAGGCTGTTAACTATCCCCATTGGAGAGAAGCTATGGTTAATGAGTTAGAAGCCATGGAGTTCAACAATATATGGTCTGTTCAGCCTTTGCCTAAGGACAAACACTCTATCGGATGTATATGGATTCATAAAGTTAAATACAAATCTGATGGGAGCATTGAACGTTACAAAGCCCGTTTGGTTGCAAAGGGCTATACACAACAAGAAGGCTTGGACTTTCTTGAGACATTTTCACCTGTTGCGAAGTTAGTCACCATTAAAATGTTGCTTGCTATAGCAACTATCAAAGGTTGGCATCTTTTCCAACTTGATGTTAATAAAGCTTGTTTGAATGGAGACTTATTTGAAGATGTCTATATGGACCTTTCCTTGGGCCATGCTAAGCACATGAAGGTCACTGGTAAGGGGGAGAAAATGGTATGTCGTTTGCATAAGTCCATTTATGGTTTGAAGCAAGCCTACCGACAATGGTTCTCAAAATTTTCTCAGGCCCTTGTTCTGTATGGCTTCACCCAATCCAAGTCTGATTATTCCCTTTTCACTAAGGGCACAGGTTCCTCCTTTGTGGCCTTGCTAGTCTATGTCGATGACATAGTCATCACAGGCTCTAACTTGATTATCATTGATGAGTTAAAGAGGT
This sequence comes from Fraxinus sp. D2006-0159, assembly GCA_903798375.1. Taxonomy (NCBI): domain Eukaryota; kingdom Viridiplantae; phylum Streptophyta; class Magnoliopsida; order Lamiales; family Oleaceae; genus Fraxinus; species Fraxinus sp. D2006-0159. The sequence continues at coordinate 4,966 of CAIGRQ010002509.1, forward strand.
TTCTTCATAGCAAATTCAAGCTTAAAGACCTTGGTTCTTTAAAGTACTTTCTTGGTTTGGAAATTGCACGATCTGCTAAAGGTATATTTTTCTCCAAGAGGCATTATGATTTACAGTTGCTCGAAGACTCTGGTTTTCTGGCAGGCCAGCTTCCTCTCCTATGGATCCTAAGACAAAACTCAGTGCCTTTGATGGGAATCTTATTTCTGATGCTTCTTCCTACAGGAGACTGATAGGAAGATTACTTTATCTCACTGTCTCTCGGCTGGATATAACCTTTGCAGTTCATAAGCTTAGTCAGTTTGTCTCCTCTCCTAGGCAGCCTCACCTGGATGCTGCACATCATCTGTTACGATATTTGAAAAACTCTTCGAGACAGGGCTTATATTTCTCTTCAGCTTCATCTCTTCAACTTAGAGCCTTTGCAGATGCTGATTGGGGGTTGTGTGTGGACTCTCGAGAGTCCATAACTGGTTTTTACATTTTCCTTGGGAACTCTATGATCTCTTGGAGAGCCAAGAAGCAAACAATAGTTTCTAGGTCTTCTGCTGAAGCCGAATACAGATCACTAGCCTCCACAGCCAGCGAACTTGTTTGGCTTCATCAGTTGCTGCTTGATTTTCATATCCCACAATCTGGTCCAGCTGTTATCTTTTATGATAACCAAGATGCAATACACATTGCTAACAATCCTACGTTTCATGAAAGGACAAAGCATATCGAGATCGATTGCCATTTTGTTCGGGATGAAGTTACAGAAGGATCTATCAAGCTTCTTCCTGTCCGCACTCATCACCAACTAGCTGATGTATTCACCAAAGCATTGCCTTCTGCACCGTTACTCTCTTTGCTTGCCAAGATGGCTGTTCTTGACATTCACAGGCCCTCTTGAGGGGGAGTATTAGATACACAGATATTTTACATTTCCAGCTGTCAATTAGTTAGACCAATTATTTATATTATTTATATAGGTTATTGTATTGAACATTTCAGGTAAGATTCTTCCCTCAGCTGAATAAAGCTTCTCGTCTATTTCTCTCTATACTTTTCCTCTGTGTTTTCTATCTTCCATTTCTCTAAAATCAATAATACTTCAAAGGTTTAATATGGAAAAATCTAAAGTAGTTAGCTCTTATCTTATTACCCACGTTAGATTGAGCATTGAGTAATGTACTTCTACAAAAAAGGTAAGAAAGACATTGAAAGAGTTAATTACGCATCAGTTGTAGGAAGTTTAATGTATGCAATGGTTTGGACAAGACCAAATATAACCTATAAAGTCGGTGTAGTTAATTGTTTCCAGTCAAAACCAGGAATAGAGCATTGGAATGCAATTAAATAGATCGTGAGGCAACTTCGAGGCACTTCCAGTTTAAGACTTAGATTTAGAAATGGACAACCATAGTTAGTTGGTTACACAGATGTATATATAGCTGGACACATGGATACCCGTAGTTATTTGATGGGCCTTCCTTGGTGTACAGGACAGAATCCCTATCGAACACACACAAACAGAGGTGGGTGGGTATTTTTGGAGTTATTTTTTAATGAGGCGGGTCCTACATGGGACCCGCCTCATGTGAGAGGCAGCATCTGCCAAGCCTTTTACAGGCCTAGAAGAGGATCTTAATACTTATTTGATTACTTTTGCAGGTGGTATTGTAGCTAGGCAATCTACCCGCCTCATGTGAGAGGCAGCCTCTGCCACAGGCCTGGCAGAGGAGGTTAATACTTATTTGATTACTTTTGGCAGAGGAGCTTAATACTTATTTGATTACTTTTGCATGTGGTATTGTAGCTAGGCAATCTAACTTCAAAAATGTAATGCACTTTCTCTGACAGAGGATGAGTTTATTGAAGCAATAGAGGCGATTAAAGAATTGTTATGGGTAAAGAAGTTCGTGAGAGAACTTGATTTTAAACAGTAGAGGTATCTGTTATTTTGTAATAGCTAGAGTGCTATACATCTTGTTAGAAATTTAGATGCAAGATTGAAGCACGTTGATGTGCGATACCATTGGATCAGGGATGCTTTGAATGATAAGTTGTTGAAACTTGAGAAAGTTTATACTGATTATAATGGTTTTGATATGTTGACAAATACCAAAGAAAAAGCTTGTAAATTGTTGTTTGATTGCTAGGATAGCAAATTCCTCCCCATAGTCGGAAGGATGAGATTTGTTGTGTTATTTCCTTTTATGTGGAGGAAAGCCCAAGTTTGGTGTCTTTTTATTGTAGTCCAAATCCCATTAGGGTTTTAACTCTTAAGGATGAGTTTATAGACAAGAATATGGGGAGAAAATAGCCCTGACCTTTTTTTCCAAAAAGAGACCCAGATTTCATCAAAGTTTCGAACCTAAGTTGCCTGTGGTCTGATTGAGCTAAAATTCGAATGAGAGATTTACAAGATAGGGAGCTACAATATAAACGGTGGAGATTGGATTGAGCTCAAGAATATTAGCTCGTGTGCTTGAACAGTAATAGTAGGTTTGTGGGTATATTCTTCCTATTTCAAATTGTATTGTCGAGATTTTCGTTATTTTGAAGAAATATAAGTTGTAGCTTCTAGTTGTGACTACAGAAGGCCTTTTGTATTCATTATTTGGTTTATAGTGGAGATTTTGAATGGACTACGTCCTCTGATTTTTATTCCTCACACTAGGCAAGTTTTTCATGTGAAATAATTGTTTGCTTTCTTGTGACTTGGTTTGATTGATTTTGTTTAGAATATATTCAGCATGTACAATTGTGAGGAAGGGCATTTTACTTAGGATAATGCTACTTGTACAAAATATTGTACAAAATTGTTTACAAAATAGCCACATGACACCCCCCTATTGGAGGCGCCCCTCCAATAGGGGGAGCGCCATGTGGCTATTTTGTCAACCATTTTGTAATGGATTTTGTACCTGTAGCATTACCCTTTTACTTATTTGCTTCTAGGGAGAAGAATAATTCCTGTGTGTGTCTATTTGTTTACATATCTCCCAACAATAAAGACCCTGACTATCCATTTGAAAATCTTTTTGCCTTCCTCCAAATTACTCTTTGCAATCAGGAGTCATTTAAATTGTAAATCTCATAATTGAGAAAATAAAAATATTTAACCGAACGCTGATAAAATATAATTGCAGAGATTTGAAATGCAGGAGATAGGTAAATTAAATAAATTTTGCAGATAATAGAGCAATATTATATATTATCCATCCTTCGGAAACTTCAATATTCAAACCCTCCTTGCACATAAGATACGCCACACATTAATAAGATAAGAAATTTGAACAATTTAATAAATGGTGGGATCATTATTATTGAAATGTTAGCTTTTATTCAGTTATTATGCTATATATATATAGGAGATTTAAGTGCAGCGGATAATAATACTTCACTGTACCAGAAACACACTGATAAGTAATTCTGGGAACCTCAATACCTCAAGTGTTGGAAATTAACTGCTCCTGACTGGTAGAAATTATTGATTATCCCTGAAGTAAATTCTTTTATGCATTTAATTTGTTGGTGTAATTATTTGCTGGAATTGTTGCAATATAACTAGCAATCAGATAAGCCATTTAAGGAGATGGGCGACTTAGTACTATGATACTATTATCAACTTCAACATTAAAAACTCAGGCCAGCCTGTATATTTCATTAAGATAGATGAACCATGGATATAGATAATGGATCAGCTTTCACGAATTTTTTTGCTGTTAAGTCAAATAGTCTCAAGTTTCTCGTTCAAGATTTTAGTGCATTCCTTTCGTAAATTAATCACAATTTTGTTTAGACAAAGCATCTGACATAACTACTTCCTGCTGTAGTTTTCAATTGTGTTTTAGAAAATAGACATACAATTATTGGGAATTCTCATATGAAATGGTTTGAATGAGCTAGCATTATGATAAATAGAAGATTTGTTTGAACTTGTGATCGTGTGAAGTTCTATACCTTATTTTTTCGATTCACTTCAGCATTTGATGAATAATTTGTTATGTTTGGTAGCAAACTTAATTCTAGTCCAGGAACCTGTCACCTTTTATGTTGATATATGGGAGTTCTAATAAAGCCATTTCTATAATAAGAAATTTTAACGTGTTTATATGACTTCAATTTTTATTATATGTTATGCATGTGTTCGTGATTTGGGAGTTGATCAATTCTCATAAAGAAAAAATAGTAGATATAATATGCCTATTTATTTGTCGGAAGGAAAAAGAGTTTCTTGTGTTTCTAGGATTAGTATTTGTTGTAGATGGTAAATTTAATATTGAATGACAATTGTATTTTTGCATCCTTAAAAATTATTATCATTGTATCCATAATCCTTCCCTATAAATATATAGGACTTTGATTCTCATTATAATACACATAAGTCTATTGACTTTTGTTTTCTATTCTCTTTTTCTTTTCTTTTCACAACACGTTATCAGCATGAACACTTAATTTTTCTAAGTCTAGTGAATATAGTAATTTTTTTTATAAGTATAATCATCTATCGCGTGTACTAAAATTAATTTGGTAACATGTGAGTTTTTTTTATTCTTGTAAGTGTAACAAGTTTCTTCTACATATGCTTACTGTAAAGTTGTGTGCATCAATACCAGTGCTTTACATTAAATTCTTATGTTTTGGGTCTGCTTTGCGTGTCAATTTGTATCTATTTACATCTATTAATTAACTTCGATACATGTGACCTGTAAATTTATTTATTTTTTTATTTTTTTACGAACTCATAGCCACTACCTGAATGCGCGCTAAGTAAGCCTCGCTTCATGTGCAGTAGCCCACAAACCACACGAGAGATAAATCGCATTAGGCAAGCGCGGTGCGACGAACTCCACCGATGAAATGTTGGCAAGGGATTCGAATTCGTGACCTTCAATCTTCGTATTCACCTGCTTCGCCAATTCGACCACCTCCGAAGGGGTATATGTGCCCTATAAATTTATGTATATGGTGGATTGTGCATGTAATAAAGCAATAAAGTAGTAAACATAGAATTTAAGAATGTCTAGTTAAGTTTAACCATAATGATTGTCCACTGCAATTAATACGTCATTTTGCATTAATCTTATGCATGTGAAAGATAGAGTCTGTATGTCTATATATGGAAAAAAAAAAAAAAAATTTACTCATGCATATTTGATAATTACTTTTCTATATAAATTCATATGAAAGATAGAGTTTGTACGTCTATATATCATGTTATTGTTCCTAAAGTCCAACGACATTATAATTAATATTCTAAAAGAATATTAATCATAGATTTGTCCATTATAAATAATTTGTTGTTCCTTCCAAAGAATATAAATTATAATTTTCAATATTCCAGAAAAATATTGATATATTGCTCTTGATACAACATGCTTTCGAAGTAGCACAAATCTCGAAGTACGTATTATTTTAACTTATGTATGTCATGTTGATATTGACTACTTAATATTTAATCATATTCTTGAAAACTAATTGTATTTCATTTTGTTTTATTGTGTAGTTCATCAAATGGCAAATATCACAAAAATTGAGTTTGTTGTACTTGACATGTTTAGCAAAAATTATTTGTCATGGGCACTCGATGCTAATATCCATCATATATCAAAAAAGTTTGGAAGGGACAATAAAAGAAGGAAACAAATAATCCCTGCAGGATCGTGCAAAAGAATTCATCTTCCTTTATCACCATTTTCACGATGGATAGAAAAGTAAATATATCACTAAGAAAGATCCACAGGTTTTTTTGAAAAAAAATAAAAATTAACTGAAAGATTTGATCATCAGAGGACTATATTCCTCCCCAAAGCCTGCTATGAATGGATGCATCTTCGTTTACAAGATTTCAAAATTGTTAGTGAGTACAATTCTGAACTATTCAGAATATGTTCAAAATTGA
>CAIGRQ010002511.1:0-13613 GCA_903798375.1 Fraxinus sp. D2006-0159
GTTGTTATTTGTTTAAGTTAAATTTAACTTTGCAAAGTTATAAATAATTCATGTAATATTAAATTTGAATTCTGTGTAAACATTTCTTGGTATAAATATGAATTTATCATTTTATTGAATTCTTAGTTTACATTTAACAAAAAAAAAAAAATTTTTTTGCTATAAATATGAAAAATTCTATATTTTTATAATTTTATTTATACAATTATACGGGTCAAATCGAAACAAACCGCGACCCGTGACCGCATGGGCTCGACCCGGATGGGTAAGCGGGCAGGCCTGAGTTGTTGTCCAAAATTGTGGGCCGGCCCGGAACCCGTAGCGAGCCGACTTTTTTTCACGCAGACCATTATCGGGCTCATATGTTGGCGAGCCGACCCGACCTGGACCACCTGGATTGACACCTCTATACAAGTAGATCAATCCTCATGGGTTCGAAAACACCTTATCAGTTTATTACTTGTTCACAGCCTATACACTGACAATATTGCATAGTTTATACATACAAGATTTTGACACCGTTGTCGGAGATTTGAGTTTTTTTGTTTTAAGTTGTTTATTCTATTTTAATTAAGTTGTCTTCAGTTTTCATTTTTATGTTTTTATTTTAAGAAATGGCTATACATTATTTGCTTCCCGGCATTGATGAGTATGACTTTCCCGTCGAATTATTTTTAACCCATCAGTTGTTAATGAAGATGACTTGCTTTTGAGAGAATTATGAAAACCAGATGTCACACAAAGTTTTTGTTCCTACTCTTGCTCTTACAATTCGAGTTGGGAAAATCACTCGAACTTTTCTTGGAACAACTACCAAGATTTGAAAACCACTTCTACTGAACTTCTAACAAAAATAACTACAAAGAGTAGACTTCCCTTGAAAATGTCTTCGCTCAATTCACCAACAAGACCAATACAATGTTCCAAAATCAATCGGCTTCCATCAATAATGTCGAGACAAAACCGAGTCAATTAACTTGATCGATGTTGGATGAACCAATCGATGGAATTTGTGCAACCACTGCAATAGGGAGTGAGGCAAAATTGTCTGAAAGTAAGGAAAAGCAACAAGTCATCCAACCCAAGAGATCACCGACTAAAGAAGAACAAAATGTTGGGAAGGAGGAGATAATCTTCATGGAGCAAAACGAAAAAGTGACATTCAATGATGTTGGAACTATTGAGCAATCCTATGACTCAAACGATTGTTGTAAAATTGATTTTGTGATTAAAGTCCAAGAGAGAGTTAAAATCTTCATAGTCGAGTTCGAACCAGGTGGTACAACTTAAAAATGTCAAATATCAAAACTTTCTCTCTCTAAAAATGTAAACTCGAATCAAGGTAAAATTAAGATCAATCCTCTAAAAAATTCTAACATTCTTCAATGGAATGACACTTTCCGACCAAAATAATGTCGCAAATTCCATCTTTCCTTTTTCTACAAACAAGTTGGCTCACACTCACACTGTCACACACACACACACACACATAAAACCCCTCAAAAAAGGGCAAAATTTAGCCAAAATTGGGAAGAAAACTTGATTGTTGGCTAGGTGTAGGCGCCCCCCAATAGGGGGGGCTGCCACGCGTAGATTAGGTAAAACTTTATATAATATATTTTGTACAAATAGATATTCCCTTTAAATAATCATTATATTTCACAGTCAACAAATATAGCCCATGTTTGGCTGGGATTGAATTAAAATATCACGACAAAGTTAACAGTTAATTTTAATCATACATTTCATTAGGGGTGGACATGGTTTTATTTGATTATGATTCCAAGAGAACTAAATCGAACCATGAAGCAATTATCTTTCTGATATTGGAACCAACCGAACCGTTCAGTTCTGATTTGGTTTAGTTCTAGTTTTATTTCTTAAATTTTCATATTTGTATCATATAAGTTAGTAATAAATACCTAAATAAAAAAATAAACATCAAACATTTAGAAAGTTCAAATTTCAATCATCGAAATCAAAAATATCATAACTAACAAACAAAACATATTCACAATTTGAATACACAAATTAGTTTTCGTTCTCATACAAAAAAAAGTGTTTAATAAGTAATATCAATGATTCACTAAATTAATTGCAACAATTTTGAAGGCACATCCCTACAATAAAGAATGAATTATCAAAATTTTTACAGTCCACTTTTATAGGCAGCATTAACCAATTTAATACTTCATGAATGTTTATTAGGTTTTCCTCCATATGTGAAGAACACGAACAACTCATCAAACAATGAGTTGTTTGTCTCTAATGACCCAAAATCGATCAACTAATTGTATTCAATTAATGGGTTATCTCCAATGAATATAAAATTAGACTCTCACTCTCTCTCTCCCTCCCTCCCCCACTCTATATATATTAAGTTTGGTTCTGATTCTGGTTGTGATTCTTGAAATATAACCGAACCAAAACCAAATCCAAAACCAAATGGTTAATTTTTTTGATAGAATCGAACCTAACTGCTTGGTTTTGGTTTTGTTTGATTTGGATATTTTGTCTACCCCTACATTTCATGATATTCATAACTTTTCAAGATATGATTTTTATCTGGACCAAACAGGCGCACAATCTCTTTTTGAACGTCCAACAATCATATCTCAAATAGGCCAATCCTACTTCAATAATATATGCTGTAGTCGCATTTTCGTTGTGCGACTTTAGTCCAGGGACTACAGCCATCGCTAGGAGGCAGGAGCTGATAATACGCCCTTTTTACTCGTATACATTTCCCGCCACTCTCTCTATCTAGCCCCAAGAAAATAAACCTACCAGTCTCTTCCATACAGTTAGTGCCCTAGTGTGTGTGAAGTGGCTGTTTGGCGATCAAAAAGAAGGAGGGAAGATGTTGTGGGTAGACAAGTACCGTCCGAAATCCCTAGACAAGGTGTTAGTCCACCAGGACATCGCCGAAAATCTCAAGAAACTGGTAATTTTAAAATATAATTCCATGTATTTTGAAAAAAATTGTTTGGATGTTTGTTATGTCCCCAGTCCTAATTTAATGCCCGTGTTAATTAATAGGTGACGGAGCAAGATTGCCCCCATTTACTGTTCTACGGGCCATCCGGGTCGGGTAAGAAAACCCTAATCATGGCACTTCTCAGACAAATGTTTGGTGCCAGCGCCGATAAGGTGAAGTTTCCTCCTTTACCTTTTTTTTTGTGAATTAATGGCTGTGGGAATTTACAATGGCCTCAACAAGGTACTGATTTTGAAGCAAACTGTACAATGTGTTGAAAAACCTTGATGTTGCATTATTATCTTTCAAATAAACGAAGAATATTGTGAAATTCTATATTACATGTCATAATCCCACAGGCCCTCAGTCTCGTTACTTTAAAAGGCCAAAACAAATCTTTTTTGCTACACTACTTTCAGAATTATATTCGCATTAATTTGGATGTTTGATGTGAAATTTGATGTCTTGAGAAAGGTATAGCTTGTAATATGAATTGTAAGATGTATATTGCACTAGCTGTTTTAATGCTATTGTTTGTCTTTGGCGAATGGATTTTTGTTTCTGATAGTTTTTGCATTTTTATCTGCAGGTGAAGGTAGAAAACAAGAACTGGAAAATTGATGTAAGTTTCTTCCTCATCTTATACCAGTCACATTGCACACGGACCATTTCCTTACAAATATCTATTGATGTGGTCAAAGTTATATTCTACTTGGAGCAAATCCTTACTGCTCGATTGACTTAGTGTTTTGCATTTGAAAGTCAATTTGATGTTACAACAACAAATTTCTGTTTCAAGGCTGGGACTAGAACCATTGATGTGGAGCTTACAACACTTTCAAGCACCCACCATGTGGAATTGAATCCCAGTGATGCAGGATTTCAAGACAGATATGTAGTTCAAGAGATTATTAAGGAAATGGCAAAGAATCGACCCATTGACACTAAAGGGAAAAAGGGTTTCAAAGGTATCTTGACTTATCACCTTATATATTTTTTGACTCATGGGAAAGTAATGCCTCAACCTCAAGTGCATGTTTGGTAGACAATATTGAAAACAATTGGACGGTATAACAAACAAGGTTTTAACATATTTTTTATTCCTTATTGTCATCCCCTACAGTCCAATTTTCCCTACCAAACATGCACCAGAGGTATTTCTACTTCTGAACTCCTTGGACAAAAATTAATATAATTCTAGTTTTCTTATCTTATTGAAAAATACTGTCTGAATAAAGATGCATAATTTCAAAATGAAGACTCTAAAATGTCTTTCATCAATTATACCAATTTGGTATAAGTTGCACAGTGTTTCTAAGATGCTGACATTTAGTAGTGCATTTTCAGTCTTAGTTCTCAATGAGGTTGACAAACTCTCAAGAGAAGCCCAGCACTCTCTTCGAAGAACAATGGAGAAATATAGTGCATCTTGTCGTCTGATTCTTTGCTGCAACAGTTCTTCGAAGGTGACAGAAGCAGTCCGCTCGCGTTGCCTAAATATGCGAATAAGTTCACCTACTGAAGAAGAGGTTAGTATTGCCCTCTGTATGTCTTTCCTCATGAAAGAAAATCCTCCTAAGTTTTCGTATGCTATACTGGACAAGTCCATAAGAGGCTTTGCGAAGTTTAACAACAATACCTGCATCAACAATGTTGTGGTTGGAGTATTATGTTTTGAGACCAGAGTGTTTGGTTGGATCTTCTCCATGTTTTGTCTACCTTATAACTAAGCGAAACTTATCATTAATTTTATATTTTAAACGTTATTTGAGCTTATAAATTATCTTTACTTAAAAAAAAAATTTACTCTTGTCACTAAAAACTTACCATATTTGTGTGTTACATTAGTTTTCTGTGCCCTGATTCCTTAAATGCCAAATCCTATGTGCTGTTTATGAACTTCAATGATGCTTGCTTAGCATGCCATGACATGATTTATACTTGTCCAGTACTTGTTTTGTTTAATGAACTTGATTCACATGTCAGATTGTTAAGGTGTTGGAATTTATTGGCAAGAAAGAAGGACTGCAACTCCCTCCAGGATTTGCCTCTCGTATAGCACAGCAATCAAATAGAAGCCTGAGAAGGGCAATATTGTCATTTGAGACTTGCCGTGTTCAACAGTTGGGTTTCTTTACATATTCTGGCTTCAGCTGTCAACTGCTTCTATACATCCATTGATTCTGTATAATTTATTATGTGGCTTGCCATAATTGTGCTCACCCCGTGCCTTTTCATTTCAGGTACCCTTTTACAAGCAATCAAGCAATACCGCCAATGGACTGGGAGGAATATGTTTCAGAGATTGCGTTGAGCATACTCAAGGAGCAGAGCCCTAAAAGGTTAGGCACCTATCCATCCCATTGCATGACATTTTTGTTTTCAGAAAATATGATACTTCGAATCATCTTATTATTTTTTTTCTATTTACTGCTTATGTAAATTACACAGAAATTTGTGCTATCATGAATAGTTGTAGAGTATGAGAAATGTTATAAAAAGCTCGAAGAAAACTTGGTCCACAATATTTTTTACTTGAAATATTCGCTCAGCCTATAATTTCTTTAGAACGTTTCTATTTCAGGATCTAAATTAGTTCTCGTCCGAGTGAAGTCTTTAGTATTTCAGTTGAAAAAGTAAGACAGATATGTGCTTTGTTAAAAGGATAGAGAAATTTATGTATTGATGTTATTATGTATGGTAAAGAAGGTTATTCTAATGGTTAAAATAGCAAGAAGTCCAAGTAATAATGGTTTCAGGAGAATACGTAATGTTGACAAATGTCATGTTTTGGTATCATGATATTGGCGCCTTGGCACATTTTGCACGGTTGCAGACAGTTACTGTTCTAATACATTTGTTTTGCCATACTCTTGGTGCAAAAGATCATGAAAAGCTAAGGAGAAATTTAGGATATTGTAAAGAACACAATGAACATATCATAGCATGACAGTCAATCCCTGACCTAAAAAATTTAGGATAGTATAAAACTCTGTTGTACCTTTTTATTTTATATTATTTATTATGTTGCTGCTGCAATCCTTTTCATGAAACTGTCTTTTTTTTATCTAGGCTGTTTGAAGTCCGAGGAAAGTTGTATGAGCTACTTGTCAATTGCATTCCTCCAGACATCATACTGAAGGTTAATTTCTTATATGGTCTACATTCCTCAGTGTTCCCGTCCCAGTTTATAATGGGGGTAGAAGAAATATCTAAAAAATGATTTCACATAGTACTGAAGAATAATTTTTCCTTTCGTTTTAGAGATTGCTTTATGAACTGTTGAAAAAATTGGATTCGGAACTGAAGCATGAGATCTCTCATTGGGCTGCATATTATGTAAGTTCTAATACAAAATGCTATTCGTTTTATCCCCTTACCTTGAAGCAATGTTCCAGATAATTTACTTTGTGTTTATTTTTTGTTTCCTTTTGCCTTTTGCCTTCCTCCTCAACTCTGTATATGCGTGGACTATCTTTAGTATAAATATGACCCAGCCTTGGCAATATCATCACTCTTTTATTTCTTAAAACAACCTAATATCTTGTAATTCCCTTATATGCATTTAGAGATTTCTTTTGCGTCATTGTGTGATCTTTTATTCTTATTAATTGTAGATGGGTGCTGAACTTATACATCAATATTACTGCTGCATATTTTTACTTTCTCTTGCACCAAGCGATATTAATAATTATCCTGGTGGTATTTCTTCACAAAAGGGATAAATTTCATCAGCAGCCACTAAACTTTATACGAAATTTCAATTGGGCACTAAACTAGTGAACTTTATTGTGTCTCAATTGGGTCACTGAATTGAGATTTTGCTGAAAGTTGAGTGATTGCAAATAAAATTTACCCTTGCAAAAGATCTTCCAGGCTTCCATTATACGCGACAATGTACCAAACAAATTTAGGAGCCAGCATGAAGTTGAGTATAAGCACTGCTTATATTGTTAGATGATAATTGAATTCTTGAATAACTAGGCTTTTCTTTGGATAACAATTAAATGTCGTATCTGGATCCTAAAAGATAATGATGCTTGTCTGCTTATCAGTTTCTCTGAAACTTCCATACGTGCTGGTACTATCAGATAAAGTATTTTGGATCGACAAATTATCTTTTTCTATGCCTCTAAACTTTCTTGCTTTTTGCCCAGGAACATAGGTTACGGCTTGGACAGAAAGCAATATTTCACCTTGAAGGTATGTCAGAAAGTTGTCTGAAATCTTGTTAGAATGAGTATATGGCAAATTCTCTGTCTCTGGTGTTACAAAGTTGCACATCGCACCCATACCTTCCACATTTTAAAAATACTCAAATTCTTAACATACTATATATCTAAGCATGCCCAATAAGCACTTCGGTTTGATTTTTCTGTAGTGGGTGGCAATGATGTGCCTAAAGGCTTTTGTACAATTTTAAGTAAGTTAAGACAAGAAATGGGGGTTAAGACTAAAATCAACTATAGTCAACAGATGGAGGGTAGTGATCTTGGTTACAAATTATATGGGTAATTTGTCCATCTTTTAGTCACAAGGACTGTGCACCTACCACATGGGGTAAAATGCTCTTTTCTCAACAGAAAAAGAGTAATATCAATGGACAATCATGTATTATGAATTACCTCATGATATTCATGCGCATTACGTTGGAATCCTGAAGCACCACCACCACCACGAAGGTGCGTCGCGTCTGCCTGCAGTGCAGTAATGTGCTACCCTCTTGTGCCAGCAGCCAACTCTGGCAGTAGCATATTTTCCACATTTTGCATATATTTTAAGAAGCTTTATCACTTCTTTAAAAGCATCAAGTTGTTGATTCATTGTTCCTATATATCTAACTAGTTTGCTTCAGAAATTTCATGATTTTAAGAAATCAAATCCAAATTGATCAGTGTCTTCCAGTATTACCCAAGAGTGCCTTCTCTTCTTTTAGAGCATGTACATAGTGAAGTTTTAGTTTTTGTAAGCCATTGTTTAAATGTCTAAGAATCTGAAGCTTCTTCAAATGATAGGATATGTGCTTAGCACGTCCCACATTGAATTTTTGGGCTCCAGCTGTTCGGAATATATTCATATCAAACTGAGCATCACAGTTCCAAAAAATGTCATCTTTTTTCTTAATTCACCAATCTTATATTCTGTAACTGAAGTTACGCTTCAAATATGATTCACCAAATATTATTTATTGCAATAATGTGATTGGTTGATGTTTTAGTTCCTTGCACATATTTTCATGTTTTTTTTTCTCGAATGACTTGTGTGTATATATATACAACTCAGAGATTATGTATTGCTACCTGAATTTTATGTAATCAATCTTGCAGCGTTTGTGGCCAAGTTTATGAGCATCTACAAGGGTTTCCTGATTGAGACATTTGGCTGAAAGTAGATGAAGAAAGGATATGATTTTGTCATCTATTAGCTATAGTTTGATTTGGATGTGGACAAATCAGTGTCTGTGATGGATTCTCTGCTTTTGCTACGTTGGCATTGAAAATCTTGGTTGACTGGATTCTTAACATTACCATGTATTTAATTTATTTCCATAATTCTCTAGGAACTGCTTTTATTGTTTCTTTGGCCCTGCGCCCAGTATTGCATTATAAGATACAGAAATCTTTTATGATTTTCTTCATATTTTTCCAAGAAAACTCATTTCTGTCTTTTATTCAAGAATAACCAAAAAACCCACTACTAGGAAGTAATGGAATATTTTTAAGATGTAATTTAAACTCGCATGGTTTTTCTGCTGAAAAATGTCAATAACAGCCTCGGGGCAGCCTTCTCCCCTTTCTTAGGGCAGGCAAGCCTGAAACAACTAGCACTCGCGCGCTTATGGGTAGAGAGCTAAACAATGCCCACATATAATAACATCATTAGTACACTTTTCGATAATAAAAGTCATGTAGTAACTGTTGGCGACCTTGCCCTGCTGTATCGGAAGAGCTCTCTCGGTGCATGACACCTGGTCTCTTCACAACAAAGAACTAGTGATTCATCGAGTACAACATCAGGCCTCAGACAAGATTAAAATACCAAAGATAATGCAATTTTTACAATGTACAATGCTCATCTGTTGAATCATCCATTAATTCAAGGAGTAAAATTCAAGTACTCAGAAAGGCAGAATTCAAAAGCTGGCTGCTTGCCTTCAGCTAGAAATAGGTCCGTGCAAATAAAACTACACTTGGCCAACAATATTGAGCTACTCAACGGATAAATGAATGAACAAAATTAATCAACTATTTCTACTGTGATAAAACATAACCAAAATTGAATCCCTTTTGCCCCATTCATTTCTTCAAATTTTTCGCTCATAATCATTTCATCTCTACGGAACACTTGCACGTGCACACAGGGTTTCCACCATCTTCAAGATACAAACATTGATATCTCGAAAGTTTCAAGCCCTAATCAACAGTCACCAAAAATTTCTTGGGATATCAACCGACATAACCTCACCTTGTCCAGAGACAATAGTACGAGAAAACCGCCTAGCCCTATGAAGCTTCCTTTTCATAGCCGGAACCTTTCTAGAAACGGCTTGCCATATCATCTGAACAGCATCATTGTCCTTCGATGGATACCGAAACTCGTAAAAGTTTTCCACCTCTTTCAGCCTTTTCCATTTCCTTGTCCATTCCTCTTTCCCAATGCTCCTAATAAGGTTTATGAGGAAATTCTTTTTGAGAGCATCCGATATACGGACGAATACGCAGAATTCAGAATAGTCGAGAACATCTTCATAGGGCAGCTCAATTTCATCGCTAATTATGACAGGGACACAGTGGCTGGCAATTGCATCAAATAGACGATTTGAGGATGGAGTATCGCCTGCTATGTTGAGGCAGAATTTGGACGAGTGCATACCCTTTGTGGCTAACTTGACACCGTCTTTTTGGACACTTCCAAATGAGAAATGAACATCTTTTTCATCTTTCAACATGTAGAATAACTCTTGTCGAATTATTCCACCCTGAAATCGGAAACCACAAGTGTTAGACGTGGAAGCATCCAAGGCATGCAACTGATTTTTCCAATTAGCCCATCTTTCCGAATCAGAATATAAAAATTAAAGAAAGATAGTTGAAACAAGGTTGTCTATATTTAGCTGGACGTATTGCAAGAAATATTTAGCCGTCAATTAAGTGCATTTCATAGCTCTGGAATTTATAATAAACACTGCTTAAACAAACAACTGAAGATTAGTAATGACATGGACAAAGAGCTATTTCTCCTGTGATTACCCTGAATACTTTATATTGCTTATATGTAGGACCAATCAACCATCAAAGTTATATCATTCCATTGGGACTGCATACTAGTTACATATAATCCTAAACCTGATGAAAATGTACCAAGTAAAAAACAAGTAAACCAGAGGGAAGGGGTAAATTAATCTTAGGAACAAGTGAGCAAAAAATTAATTACCAAAATAACAATTTTGGAAAAGTTGCAAATTTGAGAAGCAGAGCATGATCTGAGATGTAGGAAAGCTGGGATGCTAAAAGAGCATTCTGGAGGACTGTTAATATCTCTTCCATTTTAGACAAAAGTAGCAAGTCTTTAATCTTGTTTTAGTAGCACATTTTAGATTCAATGTTGGAGCCATGTGTTGGTCCAGTGTTCTCCCCTCCATAGACATGAAATGGGAAAGTGAGATTAGAAATATTGGTGTCTTTTGGCCTCAAGCAGAATTCCTAATCTCTTTTGAGTAAAAAAATTCACCGTATTGGAATAACAAACAGATGGTCGAGCTTCTTTGCATTTGAGGGGAGAGAAACAGAACTTGTTAAGGAACAAAGCTCTCAAAAAAATAAAAAAATAAAAAGGCATTGTACCACACCCTAACTTGCTGGTAGTTTTCCTAATTTTCTTCTAATAAAATTCATATTTTCTGTCAATTTTTGGTTATGCAAATTACATATGGCTATTTATTGAACAAACAATAGAAATGGCAATGCTTGATAGATTAAATCTGTTTGAAGGAGCAAATCATTGTCAGATACATATGCTTACAATAAAACCAAAGCACATTTAGCGGCTTGTAAATCATTGAGGGATCAAAGGACGTGAATATAACAAAAACTAAAAGCCTTTTTTGAAGTATATGTTGCGCTTTTCCAAGAGAATGGTTCCTATATTGATATTGAAGTGCAGAAAAAAGTTATGGAACAGAACTAAATCCTTTCTTTTCTAAATTGTTTATGAGAAATTTTGTTAGAAAATGAAAGAAATTGAAATGACAGACAACAAAGAGACATTTAGACAGTCAAATTTGTTAACTTGAATTGTTAGCATGTAAAGCCAGAACTAAGTTCTAATCAGACATTCTTTAGGATACAAAAAAATTTGAAAACAGGGTGCATTGTGAAGATTGAAGAATAGAGAATCAGAACAGGAAACATTAATCATCAAGACCAACTATTTGACAACAGAATCACTAACAAAAATTTAGCATCAAAATAAAAACCAGATGAGGGAGCATATGTATGGAAGGGATAAAAGTGAACTTACATCTTTTCGATATAAAGCTCCCTGGAAATAGATCAAAGTCGGACGACTATCAAAATCAGACGGGTCATCGATATAACTTCTGATAACATGCCTATAAGGTGCAATCACGTCTTTCTCAACATTAGCTACGGCTGGGGGATACCTTCCAAAATCTGAAAGAATATATATTGCAGGCCACAGCTTCATCCTTGCATCTAAGAGGCTATTCGGATGGTGTGCAACTATTATATGATCTCTTCCACCAGACTTTTTCCACTCCTCCTGAGCAAACAAATACTTAACCAATTTTTCCTGTAACAAATAATTTGTACTCTTCTTCTGGTTAGGCTTAAGCTTCGAGAACCGGTTATAGCATATGGATGAAAAGAAAGGAACAAAAATTACATCAGCTTCACTTGAATTACGCACTCTTACGGCACTACGCGCACTCAAATTTTCAGCTAATTCTGAGTTCAAAAGATCCAATGTTAGCCAATATTCTATACTGTGCTGCAAATTTAACCCACCAGGGTATTCAGGCACCTTTGCACGAACATCTGGCCAAACGCTCTTCCCGTCTGCTTTCCAACCCAATAACTCAAAGTGAAATTCCGACGGCAAGTCATACATATAAACCTTCAGAACTTGCTTATTAGGATCACAATTCTTGGAATATTTATTCCAAGTTGCGTCTTCTTCTTTATCCTTTGAAGCACTCATTGCAGAGGACTTATCAGAGTTTTCATTATAAGACAACGCAAAAAGCTTGGAATTTGGTAATATGGAAAAATCAACAGAGTGATGCGGACCAGTCGATCTTAACACCAAAAACCAAGATAATATGAACACTACCGATGTCATCAAGAACAAACAAAAGAGTGACTTGTGAGTAAGGAGTCCCATTTTCGACATTAAAACAAAAAAAAAAAATATTTGTAACCTTTATTATTATACTGTCAAAAGAAAATATCAAACTCGGCGACCCTTTTAGTTTCTCAGATAAAATAAAATATTTGGACAAGAAATTTACTTATTAAGAAAGGAAATATGACCGTGAATTCGGACACATCTAATAATAAAAAATCATATTAATTTTTTTTTCCACTGTCCCCATTTGTAATCTATAAATTCATGTAGCACGAGTACAGAAACGCAGTAAATGCAATTTAATACGAGAAACCCACCAAAATACGAAAGAAAAAGAACTTAATGACAAAACAGAGAATCAGAGTAGGGAAACAAAAAAGGGTTTAATTGACTGGTTGGAAACAGAAAATGCACTTACATATGAAAAGAAAGAAAACCCAGATGGACTTTAATCTGAGATGCCGACGCAATATATTATTCAAAACAATATCTATAACATATAAACCTGTCTATAGAGAGAGAGCAATGAAAAAGGTTATGATTTGTTGCTACAGAAAGAGATTTTTATCAACGTTGATTTCGATTCTTTTCTTCTTCACAATCACAAATCTCTTACTGCATTTTTGCCTTTATCACTCTGCCTTTACTTTTTGATAGAATAACTTTTTTTTTCTTGGATATCTTTAAGCATCGTGCGAAATAGGAGGTATCTGAAGAAGCGGGCACTTGGAAAATAAGTGCTTTTTCACTTGGACTGTGTTTGGGAAGGGGGAAATTGGGGCAATGAGGAGGGAACATGGGTGGGAAAAAAGGGAAGAGGGAATTCGCTTTCGAGAATGGATAAAGTATTTTTTTCTGTGTATTTTTTGCAGTGTTTTGAAATTGATTTGATTAAATAAGTAAATAAATTATAGAATAATTCTTGGTGTACAAAATAATTTTGGACACCATTTTGTACATGTAGCACAACCCTAAATTATATATTCACTAAAAGACTCATTTTTTAAACTTAATGATATATATTCTATTTAAAACTCAACTTATCATTTCAACAATTAGGTACAATATTTTTTATTTCAAAAATCAAGTGTATCCCACCCCTCACACAACACACCCCGGCCTAACAACCTCGAACCTTAGCTCACGTTCGTCTTCTATTATTTCAAAACTCATTTTCAATCGTATATTCACACAATAAAATATTCTATACGTAAATCCAAATCTTTTTCCTATTTTTTAACCACGCATTCTCCAAAAATTTATTATTCAA
>CAIGRQ010002563.1:0-10353 GCA_903798375.1 Fraxinus sp. D2006-0159
ATATTTAATTTAATAAATTAATTGTACAATATAATAAATTATTTCAAATAAAAACCCGAGTTTTGTAAAGTTAAACCTGTGGGCCTGATTTTTAATTTCATGAAAGATAAAGTCTGATCCATGAATTTTTTTCCAGTGTGAATTGTGTCGCTCAGCTGTGAGTGAAGGACCAATTAAGCTCAGGTTTCGCCCATTAATTCCAAGTTGTAATGATAAAAATAATAATTTAAAAAAAAAAGTGTAGTTAAAAAAATTAAATTTACGTATAATATTATTTTATTAAAAAATTATGTGATTGAGAAGAAGAGAAAAGAAAAATGAATTATTATTTAATGAGGAATAATAAGAGTCGAATGGGACTAAATTCATTTCTCGATATGTTGTCCATAAAACAAATTTTGACCTGTCATTATAATTCTTCAAGTGTTAAAATTTCGATTTTTTATAAAGTTATTTTCAGTTTTCTTGTGGCCTATGTTTGTCTCTAATGTTGTTTGAGTTCCATTTTTTGTGACATTTTAAAATAGTAAATTGATGGAAAATATGTGGTTAAAATAAAAAAAGAATTGGATTTACATGTAATATTATTTTATTAAATAATGTGTAGTTAAAAATAAGAAAGNTAAAATTCGGGTCGCTACAATAATTCTTCAAGTGTTAAAATTTCGATTTTTTATAAAGTTATTTTCAGTTTTCTTGTGGCCTATGTTTGTCTCTAATGTTGTTTGAGTTCCATTTTTTGTGACATTTTAAAATAGTAGATTGATGGAAAATGTGTGGTTAAAATAAGAAAAGAATTGGATTTACATGTAATATTATTTTATTAAATAATGTGTAGTTAAAAATAAGAAAGAAATATATTTTGGGAAAATTGGGATCAAATAAGGGCTATATGATTGTACAATTCGTATCTCATGATGAAAATTATTTAAATCATTGTGTGATTCACATTTTCAATTTTTGAAGCTAAATATTAGTTTCAAACTTGAATTCGGGAATAGATATATGACGTGTCGTATTTTCAAGAGGATCATGTGACGAATTAATAGAAACTCGAACACTTTAATCATCAAGACTAATTGTTCAAAAGGGATAATGCATAGAGTTTTCGTATTGCGTCTCGTTTTTGTACTATTTTCGTATTGATAGATCTTAGTTCAAAATTCTAATGAGATTCAACTTGTTGTATCTAATAAAAAATTTATTAATTCATTAAGTATTTCTCTATATTCATTCTCGCTTCTTGTTGACATGTTACAAAAAGACTACATTAAATGGTAATATATGCATAATGAGCTAAAAAGTTAAACATGAATGTTGACCTCCAAACTTGGTGGACCCCGCATCTACATATCTCAACTCTGCTTCCATCGACGTATAGTTACTTGTATACCTGGACAAATATGTTAAGAGGCACAAAGCATTAATCCAATATTTGTACGACGATTGTATACACTTCAATACCCTAGTCAAATAAATGGACAGAAAATTGGTTGTGTGAAAAGATGAAAAAATACAGGAATTAAGTCTAGATTGAATAAGTGAAAGATTCAAAATTTAATTCAAGTTTACCGTCAAATGGCATAAAGTACAAGTTTTTATAGGTTAAAGAGATGTAACAAGGCATATTGATGTTTGACACGTTGCGTCAACTCAATGGTTCACACGTTAAGCTCAATGATTCATATAGTAGTCATCACAGGTTTGCCACCTCTCACATCCTTTCTTGAGTGAATCAGTATGAACGTGACTACAATTCTCTTTTTGCATAAATGTCACATCAATCATATCACACGTAGCTTGAGACATGAGAGACTACAAGTTGCTCGAGGCATCAAGAGGTCGAACCTCAACCTCTTCACACTAAGGGTCGAGTCCTTCTTGGATGCCTTGGGGTAGCGATGTGACATGGCTGGTGATGGATGTCCTACCTCGGAGAGAATGTGACAAATCATTGGGTTGTGCTCCGGTATTTCAGAATAGAATATATATCGCCTCAAGCAAGTAAATGGGAGATGCAACTCAACACGTTCATCTCAAATGGCGAGGCAGTGACTAACAGAGCAAAGATGCTAGCTAGTGCTTTGCTTAGTTGACAATCCCACGATCTTCCATCTAAGTATATGTGTAACAGTGATAATTTATAAGTTGTCTCACACTTTTTTAGTTACGTTATGTTTAATTCTATTAAAATGTGCCCAAATTTTTTTTGATTTGTTGTACCCTACTCTATCGTTATTATAATCCTAACTACTTTGATAAATAACTATTATAATCATAACTACGCGAATCTTGACATACAACTAAATAAATCCCACAAAAAAATCAGCAATTGGATCACAAATGCATCTTAGCACGTGCAAGAACCAATTCAACCTCCTAGACCTAGGACAAATATGGGCTATGGCTTATAAGCGGGATGTCTTAATATTGGACTTCGGATATCAAACAAATGTTTGTATATAGATCTCAGTATATTTCAAAATAAAATGCTTTTTAAAAAATGTTTATAAATAAATGAATAGTAATTATAGATCACTCAAAACATAATAGGAGTCTGAGCTCATATTGCTTAAGATCCTAAACCCCACCAACCATCCATTATTAAAAAAATAAAATATCCAGCCAACATAAATCGTATTTGTGACATATTTGATGTCATTGTCTTGATGATATATTTATATTTTTCGAAACTTTAGTTATCCCTCCAACGATGAACTTATATTTAATTTCTAAAAGTTTCTGTAAAGTTTTTTAATATATTAAATCATTGAAAAGCAAGCTACATATATATACAGAGGTCAACGAAATCAACAGCCTTATTTCATTCCTTAAACCTATTCCTATAATCTATGCATATATATGGAAAGAAAATATACTGTAATTAATTTACAATATCAGTAGAATCAAATTTTATTTTCTTTAACACTCCTCCTCAAGTTGGAGTGTATGTTGATGACACCCAACTTGCTGAGTAAGTCTTTGAATTGTGTGGAGCTTAGAGGCTTGGTGAATAAATCTGCTAGTTGATATGTGCTTCGAATGTAGGCCTTTCGAACCATTCCCTCTTGAATCTTATCACGTACCAAGTGACAGTCTATCTCTATATGTTTAGTTTGCTCATGGAATACGGGATTTGATGCTATGTGTATAACTGCTTGATTGTCACAAAATAAGCTGACTGGTTGTGTGTGATTTACTCTTAAATTCTTCAAAATGTTTCTCAACCATGTAATCTCGTAGCATGTGGTGGCCATAGCATGATACTCTGCTTCGGCACTCGAACGTGATATTGTGGTTTGTTTCCTGGTCCTCCAAGAAACTGGTGCTTGGCCATGTAGAATACAATAGCATGTAGTTGATCTCCTTGCGTCCTTGCAACGAGCTCAATCTGCATCACAAAATGCTCGTAATTGAAGCGAACATGTGGATGGTAAGAGGATGCCTTGTCCTGGTGTTCGCGTGATATAGCTGAGTACTTTATGCGCTGCTTACATGTGTGGTTCTCGTGGTTTGTCCATAAATTGGCTCAATATATGTACAGCATAAGTGGTTAAGTAGATTAACTTCCCAGCCAATCTTCTGTACAATGAAGCATCATCCAAGAGGTTTCCATCTGATTGTGTGAGAGACATATTTTGTTCTACAGGAAATCGAGAAGGCTTAGCACCCAAGAATCCAGTATCATCTAAGATTTCCAAGGCATATTTACGCTGTGATAAAGTAATTCCATGCCTTGATCTTGCAATTTCTATGCCAAGGAAATATTTAAGTTGCCCCCAAGTCTTTGAGTTTGAATTGCTTGGACAGGAAGAGCTTGGTATTCTCTATATCATATAGATTGTTTCCAGTCAAAATCACATCATCAACATATACAAGTAATGCTAGAAAGTTACCTTGACGACATCAGATGAATAATGAGTAATCAGACCGAGATTGGTGAAAGTCAGTGCACTTGAGTGCAGTTGCTAATTTGATAAACCATTGTCTAGAAGCCTGTTTTAAACCATACAATGATTTGTGAAGTTTGCAAACACGAGTCTTCCCTTTTCGTCCAAAACCAGGAAGCAAGGACATGTATACCTCTTCATCAAGATCACCGTGTAAAAATGCGCGACATCTAATTGATGTAAGTGCCAACCACGCAAAGCGGCCACAGTGAGTAAAATACGAATAATTACCATTTTGGCCACGGGAGCAAAGGTCTCCCTATAATCAATTCCTTCAACCTGACTGAAGCCCTTTGCCACCAATTGGGCTTTATGTCATTCGATTGTCCCATCAGCCCACAATTTGATTTTATACACCCATTTGCATCTGATGGGACGCTTATGAGAGAGCAAACGAACTAAACTCCAAGTACCATTTGCTTGCAATGCTGCTATTTCTTGTTGCATGGCTTCACGCACTGTGGAGATTGGACAGCTTTCGAAAAACTGGTAGGTTCTTTAAGTAAAGTGAGTTGTGAAGTAAATATCTTATGAGTAGTAGAAAGATGCGTATAAGATAAAAATTGAGATAAATGATGATTTGTATCTAAAGAACGGACCACATTCGTGGATGGCGATGGGGCAGTCCTGGAGGGAAGAGCCGTCTCGATGTGGAAGTCCTATAAATAAGTAGGTGATTGGGTTTGGCGATGTGGATGGTGAGATGGAATATGTTGTGGAGGTGGCATTGTCTCCAATGAGGGATGAACAGGTGGGGAAGAAAGAATTGAGGCGGCGTGGTCTGTGAGGAAGGATAATCTGGAGCAGATTTTGTGAGGTTGTCGGGCGGAATGGTGGGTCAGATGGGACTTGTTGGAGAGGAAGGATTATGTGGAAATGGGGGCGATTCCGTTGGAGGAGAAGAAGGCACGAGAGACGACATTGTTAGTATTTCTAATGGTGATGTGGATTCATTGGTGAGAGGAGGACTGGAATGTACAGTTGGTTGGGGAGCATTCTGGAAAGGGAATGTGGTTTCAAAGAAGGTGACATCCCTTGAGACCACGACCTTGTTCTGAGTTAGATCAAAGACACGATAGCCCTTTTGCCTATAAGGATAGCCAAGAAAAACACTTCGAGAGGCTCGAGCATCAAACTTTGAGGGGTGTTGTGTATGGGTGGAAATAAAACATAAGCAACCAAATACCCGTAAGTGTGAGAAATTTGGAACTTTGTGGAATAATTTCTCATATGGCTTTTTCCTTGAAGGAGTGGAGTGGGTGTTCGGTTAATTAAGTATGTGGAAGTGAGGATAGCATCCCCCCAAAACGATGAGGAAGGCCGGCTTGAATGAGAATAGCGTGTGCCATATTTAATAAATGTCTATGTTTTCGCTCGTCAACGTCATTTTGTTGTGGTGTGTTAATGCAACTAGTTTGGTGGATTATACCCTTATTTGCATAAAAGTTTTCGAGTTTGAATTAAGCGCCATTGACACTACGAATAATTTTGACTTTGGAACTCAATTGATTTTCAACATTGTTGATGAATTTCATTATGAGGCTTTTAGTGTCTGACTTGTGTTTCATGAGGTAAGTCCCCATGTGCATCGAGTGTGATCATCAACGATGATGAGAAAATATTTAGCGCCAAAAAGTGAAGGAATTTTATAACCACCCCAAATGTCAATATGAATTAAATCAAAACACTTTGTAGAATTAATAGAGCTAGAAGAAAATGGAAGCTTTGTCTGCTTTGCTAACGGACAAATTAAGCATGGAACGATATCACGAGATGTAATCGTAAAATTAGGAAAACAAAATAGCGAAGATACTTTATTCGAGGGGTGTCCAAGATGTTGGTCCCAGAGGGTCGGATTAGATGTCTGGACGTGATGGCATGATTCTTTCTTGGTTTGATCCAGATAGTAGAGGCCCTCCCGCTCAATTCCCGTCCCAATCGTCTTCCCCAAGCATAGGTCCTGAATAAGACAAACTTAGCTTAGAAAGATGGTTATACAATGTGAATGAGAAGTTAACTTGCTAATAGAAATCAAATTTAAACGAAAATATGGTACACATAACACATTTTCAAGAATTAAGTGAGGAGATAAAATGACTTTCCCAATGTGAGTTACTAGAGCCATGGAACCATTTGGTAATTCCACAATGTGGTTATGAATAGGTTTTGAATGAGTGAGTGAGAATTACAAACCATATGATCGGTGCATCCACTGTCCAAAATCCACGTGTCTTTTGTGCCATTGGAGATTAATGAGAAGGCCTTACCTGATAGTTCATCATGAGTAGAGTAATTACCCACATGATTTGCAGAGTGAGATTTATTTTTCAACATGTTGAGAATCTGTTGGCACTCATCTGCTGAAAAGGGAAAGTTCATCTCCCTCCCATTAGTTAATAGAGACATGACTTGATTCCCTTTCGAAAATGATGTGTTAGACTCAAGTTCTGATGCCTTTTTCTTCTGGAAATACTCGACGGTATGCCCCTTCCAACCGCAGAAACTACACTTAATGTGGGAGCGACAATTCTTAGTGGTGTGATTGCATCTGTTACACTTGGAGCATTTCACCTCAATTTCAGGTTCACGAAGGGAATTTCTGACTGCAAAAACACCACCTTCCGGTTGATTATTGTCTTTCCCTGTTGTCACCTCTGAGTGTTTCTCATGACAGAGAACTAACGAATACGCTTTGTTCACCGTAGGCAATGGATCTTGTAACAAAACATTACTTCGAACACCTCCATAGGATTCGTTGAGTCCCATAAGAAATTTCATGGTTTTCTGTGTTTCTATATATGCAGCCATCTTCTTCACTGATTCACAGATGCATGGTGGTAATGTGGCTAACTTATCACGTTCATCCCATAAGCCTTTCAATTTCGTGAAGTAAGACCCCACATTCATGTTTTCTTGGATGCAATCATGGATTTTATTCTCTACATTAAACAGTTGGACGACGTTTACATGTGAGAATCGCTCATGTAAATCGAGCCACATCCTTCTAACATCCTTGCAATTGATAACACTACGGAAATCTCCTTGGACATATATCTGAGCAGCCAAGTTTTAACCAAGTTGTTGCAGCGGTTCCACTGTTGCAGTTCATCTCCATCGCTCATATCAGGTTCCTTGATCGAACCGTCTACGAACCCCACCTTGTTTTTTACCGTTAAGGCCATTGTCATGGATTGACTCCATGTGCTGTAATTGTCCTCGGCCAATGGTTGTGGCACAAGGATGGCACGAGGCTGATCGGAGTGGTGAAGGTAAAGTTGGTGGTTGGGGTTGTCCCACCTTTTACTCAAAGTCGTGCTTTTTGTCATGGAAGTCGACTGGAATTTTTAATCACAATTTTGGTGCCCAAATTTTGAATGTTTTGATACCATAAAAGTTTCTGTGAAGTTTTTGTATATTAATCATTGAAAAGCAAGCTACATATATATACAGAGGTCAACGAAATCAACAGCCTTATTTCATTCCTTAACCTATTCCTATAATCTATGCTTATATTATATAAGTTATATATGAAAAGAAAATATACTGTAATCAATATACAATATCAGTAGAATCAAGTTTTATCGGTAGAAGATAGTTGAGATTTGTTAATTTGCCCGATATTGACATTTTAAATGTCACATTTTATACGTAAATATACCAATCTAGACTAACAAAATAAAAATAAAATAATGTTTTTTATCAGATGAATTGAATAATATGATTATTAGGTCTCATATTTAATTGAACTTATTTAATGTCATTGTATTGATATATAAAATGATGGAGAGTCTTTATATAAATACAGACCCATAAACATTGCAATTTGCAAGATTAAACGACTCTCCTTTTTTTATGACCAAATTTAAAACCATATAGTAAATAATATTAAAAATAAATAAGTAAATAAAATTATAAAAGAAAAGTATCCCACTCTGCCTCGTCTGTCGCTACTTCCTTAAAATCCTGCCACCTAAGACGATGGGGAGGGTGCAGTCCAGACACCGTTCTCATCCTAAGGGTGTGTTTGAGCCACATTATTTTGGAAGAATGTATTATGGAATAGTTGATTGATGGAGAATGTGTGGTTGAAAAAGAAGGAAAAATTATTGATGTGATAGAAAATATTATTTTATTAAAAAATATGTGGTTAAANCTCATCCTAAGGGTGTGTTTGAGCCACATTATTTTAGAAGAATGTATTCTGAAATAGTAGATTGATAGAGAATGCGTGGTTGAAAAATAAGGAAAAATTATTGATGTGATGGAAAATATTATTTTATTGAAGAATATGTGGTTGAAAATGAGTAGAAGAATGATAATGAAAATTTTAATGTGTACCAAACAGGGGCTAAATTTGACTCTACTATTACTCATCCTACTTCTTTAGCCTTCATGTTTAAAAATAGATTTTTTTAGTAGCTTTTAATAAAAAAATTAATTAAATATATAGTTGAAAAATTATGAATCATCTTAAACGTGTGATTAAGAGTATTTATTGATTTTGATTTAAATTTTAATTTCTACCAAATAGGGTCTTAGTATGTTTGATATGATAATTAAGATTGTCGTGTTTGGTAAAAAGTAAAAGGAAAATTTTAACAAATTTAATAATTAATTTTAGTTATATATTCTGTAGGATTCACAATTTTTTAACCATATTTTTATTAAAATTTACTAAAAATTGATTTTAATATTGAGCCCCATTTTTAGTTAGAATGCATTTTGGTTGAAAACTAGGAAATAATTTTGAGTTGTGTGTAATAGTATTTATTAAATAATGTATGATTAAAAAGAAGAGAAATAAAAATATATTTAAAAAATGAGGATGAAACGAGGTCACGATATATTACTTTTTTTAAAAAAAAATAAAGTTCATCTTACATTTTTACTCTTTAGGTGTGTTTGAGCCATATTATTTTAGAAGAACGTATTTTGAAATAGTAAATTGATGAAGAATGTGTACTTGAAAAAGATGGAAAAGTATTGATGTGATTGAAAATATTATTTTATTGAAGAATGTGTGGTTAAAAATGAGTATAAGAATGAGAATAAAAATTTTAATGTTTACCATGGCCTTAACTTTATTTTATTTTTTTATTTCCGATTCTGTCGACATTCAAAAGAAAAGATAGTCAAACTGCCACCAACTTCTTTTGAGCAGTAAATGCCAGTTAAACTCCAAACATAAACTCCACTTTGCCCTCTATATTTCTAATTTTTCAGGTTACTACACGTTCTCCAAGAGGATGTTTACGTAATTCTACCCTCTTGCTTCTTTATATCTACACGCCATCCATCACACTTTCCCCCAGTCTCGCAAAACCCAAAACTTTCACGCTTCCTTCAACCTCAATCCCACCAAAATGTCGGCCCAAAGAATCGAATCTCTCCGTGAAAACGCCGAAATCTTCACCGACGAGACGATATGCAAGCAAAAATCCCTTGAACTCCTCGAGAAAATCAACCTCCCCAAGGGTTTACTCCCGTTAGACGACATCGTTGAGGTTGGCTTCAACGAGGCTTTGGGATTTGTCTGGCTGAAGCAGAAAAAGAGTAAGACGCACCAATTCCGTGCAATCAATCGCAGCGTATGGTACGATACAGAGGTGACGGCGTTCGTTGAGGACCGTCGGATGAAAAAACTGACAGGTGTCAAGAGCAAGGAGCTCCTAATCTGGGTGACTATTTCTGATATTTACATTCAGGACCCCGTCTCTGGGAAAATTACTTTCGGCACCCCTACTGGTATTTCCAGGTCTTTTCCTGTGTCGGCGTTCGAGGAAGAAGAGGAGAAGAAAGATAACAATTAACAAATTTGGAGGTAATACAAATGGATGTGTTTCAGGAAATAATACGTATGTGTAATAATGTGTATTTTAGTGCAAGTTTGGTTCAACTCGATAAGTCTGTGCGACCTGTTAAAATTATTTATTATGAAGTGCTAATGAAACTGGGTTTAGTATTCTGAAATTTTTACTCATGTTCATAGATTGCTTATATTCATTGTTGATGATACCAAAATGCAAAATAGTTTGCTGTATCTGGATTTCGACTGTCCTAAAAGGTCGACTATAATATAAAAAGGACAAAACCAATCCTGACATTCGACTAGAGATCGCAAAAAAAAAATCGGTCCCGACGGGTTGGCGGGGTGGGGATTGCCGCCCCGTCATGAATCGCGGGGGTGCCCCGTCCTGTATCCGCCCCGCGAAGTTAAATAAAATTGAATATTGTTTTTTTTATTTTTGGACATAGTTTGTTTTCATTGCTTGATTTGGATATTGATGTAGTTATTTTAAGTATTGTTTGCTTTGGATTATAAAATTTTGAATTTGTATTTAATTGAAAATTTTTGATTTTTTTTTTTTAAAAAAAATACAAACGGGGCAAAGCCCCGCCCCCC
>CAIGRQ010002565.1:0-15044 GCA_903798375.1 Fraxinus sp. D2006-0159
GAGAAGATGAAATGATTTAGGGTTTGAGTAGGATGTTATATTTAAAATAAAGTTGGTGGGGTAGGTAGAGTGGTGGGTATATAGATTAATTTAATTTAAAATATTATTATTAATATTAATTGTAAAATTAAAACCTGATTTTTTATTAAATAAAGTAAAAAACCTGACTTTTTAAAACTTAAAACTAAACACCTTGTTTAGTGTAATTTCCTCAAAAACAAAGTCACTATTTTGGCCTTTTTAAAATATTAAGATTTGATCAAAATCAATTTTTTTGGTCAACTAACGAAAAATTGGACGGATTACATCCATTTTGGTTTCAGCTGCAACGTTTTGAAGGTTTGGACTAACGATTGTAACAAATGAAAGGTCAGGAGAATGTCCACAACGTTTTGAAAAATTTGGGACGAAGCTGCAATTATCCCTTAGAAAAATAAGATTAATTTGCCTATGCTTGGCCTCTATTTTTTTCTTTTAAAACTCATTTTCCAAGCACATATTATCCCATAAAATAATTTTATATGTAAACTCAAAATTTTTCCTTATTTTAATCATAAATTCTTCAAAGAATTACTATTCTAAAATACAATATCCTCAAAAATGGCGCTCAAACAAGGGCATACGTGCATAATATATGTTTACATTCTTAGTCCTTCATGTTTTATCAATACAATTTTATGATTTCTACCATAATTACGAAGTAAAATAGACTGACAACTTCAATTCGATCTCTTCGTAATCTCACAATCTTCGTCATAGTATTTCAGAATTGGTTTCATATGCGATCTCAATTCGAATTGAAAAGAAATAATTTCTTCTGAGTTGAGCTCACTTGTGCACATTGAATCTTTGGTTCTTCATACTTGTCTTATTAAGCTTTGTAGGAAGTTGCTCTCTATCAAATAATAACCATAAATACTCATTTTGGTGTAAATGATAAGTTTATTAGTGAATGACAATTATATTCATGCAGTCCTAGAGATTATTACCATTGTATCTCTAATAATTCCCTATAGATATGAGGTTTTAGTTCTTATCATAATATACACAAGTTTATTTCTTTCTTTTTTTCTCTTTAATTTATAACACATTATCAGCACGATTCTCTTAAAATCGAAGTAAATTAGTTAGAAGGTAAATCAAAGTAAATTAGTTGAAAGGTAATAATTTTTATAAGTATAATAATCTATCACGTGTACTGAAATTAATTTGCTGACGTGTGAATTCTTTTAAACAGATGCATTAATTTTCAATTTTTTTTTATATATACATGAGAATATTTTTTACATATACATTAATTCTGCATTAATCATTGCCTTTTGCTTCATACCTTTAATTCATGTATGTTGATATGTGGAATTCATACATTTTAACTTTTGTGTATGTGGAATTCATTTTGAAGTTATTCATTCTTTTAACTTCTATATGTATGTGAATTCACGTGTTTGGTATCTTTTTCATGTATTGGTAAAAGATTCATTCAATTCTATTAACTTTGATATATGAAGATTTTTTTCTTAATACATGTTTGGTAATTAATTTTTATATATAAATTCATATCCTATCTGTTTGGTAATTAATTTTTATATCACATCTCGTTTGTATGGTAATTAATATTTTTAGATATTCCTTTATAAATTTTAAATTAATAACCCATCATATTGTTGCTCATAAAGTAGCACAACGTTATAATTAATATTTAAGGGGAATATTATTTGCTCCTGAACAACATGAATTATAATTTCTAATATTCTAGAAAAATATCGACATATTACTCTTGAAGAAGCAATAGCAAAATATAATGTGCCAAGTGCTCTTGAAGTAGCACAATATAATTCTCATTTTTTATTTAGATTTTAATTGCTCTAGAAAAGTACGATGATATAAAAATCTAACATAAATTATGTTTTTACTCTCGAAAAGTAAATCGTTGTATAATTAATTATAATAATATTTGATTGCTCCTAAAAAGTATAAATTATAATTTTCAATATTACAGAAGAATATAGGTATATTGCTTTTGAATGTGCAATAATAAAATACAACGTGGTCTCGAAATAGCATATGCTTTGAAAAATGTATCATTTCAAATTTAAGTTCATCCCTGAAGGAAAACATATAATTAATGTCATGAGGACATTGATTAGTGTGACTCCTAAAATGATATATGATTATATAATGTTTAATCATATTTTTCGAAATTAAGACCTTGTTTGGGCCATATTCTTTTTTTCATTCTCATTCTTCTACTCATTTTCAACCATACATTTTTCAATAAAATAATATTTTTCATCACATCAATAATTTTTCCTTCTTTTTCAACCACACATCCCCCATCACATCAATCAAAAAAATGCATTCTCTTGAAAATAATGTGCACCAAACGGGGGCTAAATAATTGAATTATATATTATATTGTACTGGAAGTTAGATTTGATTTTATTATTTGGCATAATCAATTGAAGACCTTGTTTGGGCCATATTCTTTTTTTCATTCTCATTCTTCTACTCATTTTCAACCACACATTTTTCAATAAAATAATATTTTTCATCACATCAATAATTTTTCCTTCTTTTTCAACCACACATCCCCCATCACATCAACCAAAAAAATGCATTCTCTTGAAAATAATGTGCACCAAACGGGGGCTAAATAATTGAATTATATATTATATTGAACCAAAAGTTCAATTTAACTTTATTGACTAGCATGTTCAATATGATCATCACTGGATTAATAATGATAAGAAATCAAAAAATTCAAATAGATATTAAATGAAGAACCAAAGATTCTTCAATCGAATGAAATCTTATATGATGTTTATGAAGATTTTTCATTAACCATCACTAGTTAAAATAGGGATTGAATTCTTTGTATTTCTAAAAATTAATCAAGGTGATAAATGGGTCCTATCATCCTTTACGTTGACCATCTAAATATTATTTATATATAATAGATTTGACACAAATACTAGATCATTGCATAGTGTTCGCAACCTGAAATTTATGAAATTACTACTCAAATTATGCGCATAGTTTTTAGATTATACAATCAAGAAGGCGTGTCTTGTTAATGGTAATGAGCTTAAATCTCAACAATTTAGTAAGTGTTAATTGGAATGTCGACAAATAGTCTAATAATATTGCATGTTAAACGCCTCCAATTAATATAATTGAGAACAAAGTACTTTTCATTTTCTGCTTAGGGAATGTTATTACGCATCATGTCAATATCATACTTCTCTATGTTATATTGCCTATGGTCAGAGCCTAATTTTTTTATCTATTTATTTTGATAGTGCGTTACATGTAAAATTGATTCACCACAATGTATTGAGATGGAAAGTAAAGTATTTTGAGAATAAATTAGTAGTTTAAACCATTATATAATATCTCAAACCCTAACGGATGATATTTTATAACGCGATTTGCTTATTATCAATTTAATATTATATTTGATAAAGTTATGACATGCCTAAAGCATGATGTATTCGATTCTGATATAAAAATCTCCAAACGAAAATGAA
The DNA here is from genome assembly GCA_903798375.1 of Fraxinus sp. D2006-0159. Lineage (NCBI taxonomy): Eukaryota > Viridiplantae > Streptophyta > Magnoliopsida > Lamiales > Oleaceae > Fraxinus > Fraxinus sp. D2006-0159. The sequence goes on from CAIGRQ010002565.1 coordinate 3,528, forward strand.
GCAATTAGTAATGATGATCCTATTAAGGAAGCATATACTCTTGATGAGTATTTAGACGTAACAAATTATAAAATCCTAGAAAAGATGCAGTTACCTGAAATATTGAAAATCAAGATATTTCAATAAGTTATGTCGCCATAAGAAAAGAAATATAATCGAAAAGAAAAAGTTCTCAACAATATTTTTGCAAATAATATGATGCACCATATTATGAATAGCGAGGAAGCGAAATAAATTCATCGAAACATGTCGATCGAAGCAATGATTGGCCAAATAAAAGAGACGTGATCACGAGATCCTAAATTAAATTTACTATATAAACTTGATTTTTTGGACCTGCAATCCGAAAACCTAAAGGTATATACTTATGCGAAATGAGAAAGGAAAAAGTAAAGTCGTAATATGAAATGTACGACTCTTTACATAATGAAAATCGTAAAAAAATGTACAAATAGATAAATTATCATGTAATGGATACAATCACAAATCTCTATCTCATTAGCTTGCCAATGCATGAAATTTGATATGCATGTAATAATTTTTTTATAGTCAAATCATCCGACATGACTATTAATGTTATGTTGAAAGATTTAATGTGTTTGAAGCATATAATTCAAGCAATATTATCAAGAAGAAAAGTGAATACACATCGTACTCTTTTTTGCTTGACCGATGTTTTGTCCCATGGATTTTCCTGGCAAGATTTTTAATAAGACAATTTTTGTGGCGTACTTAAAAGATTAAACTGCTTTTCCTTTATTAGGATTTTTTTTACAAAGCTTTTTCTAATAAGGTTTTAATGAAGTATATTTTTTGTATAATGAATGTCTATAACATACAAGACATTTACCCTTTAAAATCTCCTATATGTACGAGATTCCCAAAGAGGTCAACAAGAGCTATTTTTCGAATCATGTTACTACATTCATCAAATATTAATAAATATAGCGATTGAAGACGGTGTTATTTAAAAATCAAACAAGACAACATAAGACATATTTCACCAGAAATTGTAATATTGAAGACATTGATATACAAGACTACAACACCTCATTCATATAGATAACAAAATACTAACCAGTGTAGGAATACAATTGATGACTTGATCTAGACATTTAATTTCACACACAAATTTTTTTGTTGATAAAATGAAAGTATCTTCACAAGTATATCCTTGTATATAGTATACCGAAACCAATGATCATAAATTCATAGTCCAACATATTTATCTTGAGATTGTAAAAGTATCTGCATATCATTTCAAAAGGAGAAAATTACACAAAACCAGATTTTTAAAGTTTCAATTTCAAATTTCAGATATAAACTTTATTTATACAAAAATCAGATATTAATTCATCTCTATCTAAACTATAGTTATCCAAACCCTAAAAATCAAAAACCATTTATCTCATCTTCATTCTCTCTCTTCATCATTCAACTTTCTTAGAAGCGGGTTTTCTTCCGTCTTCTCCATTTATACGATTTTCGTTTTTTCATCTGCAANTTAATTCATCTCTATCTAAACTATAGTTATCCAAACCCTAAAAATCAAAAACCATTTATCTCATCTTCATTCTCTCTCTTCATCATTCAACTTTCTTAGAAGCGGGTTTTCTTCCGTCTTCTCCATTTATACGATTTTCGTTTTTTCATCTGCAAAACAATTTGCATCAATGGTTGTTGCAGATGTTGAGTATAGATGTTTTGTTGGTGGATTCACATGGTCCACTGGCAATGAGTCATTAGAGCAAGCTTTCTCTCAATTCGACGTAGTCGTCAATTCCAAGGTCCGTTTATCGCAGAGATCGAATCCAATCCGATTAACAATGAGAGATGCCATCGAGGGAATTAACAACCATGACCTTGATAGTTATAATATCATCATAAATGAGGCGCAGTCCTGCGACAGCAGAGACAGAGGCGGCAATGGATTCAGTGGAGGCCGAGTCAGGGAGGTTACGGTGGAGGTGGCGGTGGCGGTGGCGGTGGCGATGACCGGAAATGAGGTTATGGCGATGGCCGTGGCTATGGAGGTGGTGGTCGTGGCAGATACGGTGGTGGTGATCATGGTTATAGAAGCAACGACGGTCCTGATGGAAACTGGAACTAAAGTCGTTATGATTATGATAGTTTAGCGATGGAAATGGAACGGCACAACCTTGGTAGCATTAGCTTCGGTCATGGCAGCGATCCCACTTGGGTAGTAGAGGTGATTGGCCAAGTACTGATCGGGAGAAAACTGGTGACGGGGTGAGTAGATGGGTGGTGTTTGTGGTTTTAGTGTCGGATTTGGCAACGAAGATGAAATCGACATAACTTTGGTGGCCTTAGCTTCGATCGTGGTGGCTATCCTTCGATTTTAGGTTGTCGAGCTTTGCATTGAGTGATGAGGTGATGGTCACAAGTTTTGGTGGTGGTCACATACTATTTGATAGTTTGTGACCAATAAATTGGTTAATCTGTGACTGATAAATAATATGTGACCAATAAAAAATATAAATTGTGACCAAGAAATATAATTTGTGATTGATAACTTGACAAGTTGTGACTTATAATATTTGTGATTTGTGATCGATGAATAAGTTGTGACGTATAAATATTTTTATTTGTGATCGATTAACGAATTGTGACTTATAAAATTTCTGAATTGTGATCGTAAAATAATTTGTGACGTATAAATTTTTGATTTGTCACCATAAAATAATTTGTGACTTATAAAATTTTTTATTTGTGACCGATGAACAAATTGTGACATAAAATTTTCAATTGTGACCGTAAAATAATTTTTGACATTTCAATTTTTTATTTGTAGTCGATTAACAAATTGTGACCTATAAATTTTTTGAATTGTAATCGTAAAATAATTTGTGACATATAAAATTTGTAATTTGGACATGTTGTATAGAATTTGTGACCAAATTACATGGAATTGTGACCTAATATATTTAATTAATAAAATATATGTTTAATTAATTAATTTAAAAATAAAATTTAAAAAAATCTGACATTTGAAATTTTAAACTTTAAAAAATCTGAAATTTGAAATGGGTTAAATTTAACCTCTTAGTTATGAAATTTTCTCATTCAAAAGTCATACAAAATCCCCAAAATATAATAACCTAGAGTCCACAAATTAGCCCTATAGGTCGTCATCCATGTACACCAGAATCTGGAATCTCGTAAGAAATCTACAACCAGTCATACCTTTTATGAGGTTCGAGGCTCACCTACAATGCAAGAACTATATAAGTTAATGCCTAGTAAGAAAAAATTATGCATGTCATGGGTATGACTTATGAGTCATAATGGTATTTGACCACATGCTATTTACTTTAAACGTAATGCTAAGAATGTATCATGCTCAAATATTCGTCAAAATCAACTCAAACTAATTTCATTGAAATCATTCACTGGGCCATTGACACCTACTATGCACCGGATAGAGCTCTCACACTATCAATATCAATAATCAGATGGTCAATATGACATCGACACCGACGAGTGGACCATTCTCTTGTGACCACTATAAGTCCACTCCCTAACTACTTCGATGATCACCCCAGAATTATCCAACCCGACGCGCCAATAATTATAATATCATAAAGGCAAAGTCGAGTGGTCCACCCTTATCTACCTTTGCAATCAACCAGAAAGTATCACCTATGATGTCAAAACATATCACATCAGTATGCCTCACATGTCTCGATGCCCTAGTAGTGTTCAATAAAATATTTTATGAAGAAAGCTCAATGTTACAATCATGTTGTACATGCTAGATTTTTAACCATGAACGTATGTCGTGCATGAAGATGAAAATGCTCGTGAATGACATACTTAATCAAAACCAATGTCAATATGTTCCAAAATCACATACTCAATGATCATACCCATCATATGATATAGAATGAGCTCCTTATCAAAGTTATGTAAATATTCCAACATTACTATATCCCAAATACTATGTTGTTGCATCATAGTTGCAAATGAATTTTTACTTACCTTTATGTCCTTGTGTGTGCACTACCACAAAGTGTAGAACCACCTGCATTACCATTTAATATTAAACACAATCCCTAATTTGATAGCCTTAACATACACAATCATGTACTGCGCACATTCATGCCATAATGATTTAGATGAAATTATCATTTCAAGTTACTGATCGTATTGCAAACTAGTCCCATAAATCTCACTATTTCTCGAGTTCAATTATGAATGTCAATGTCATCCGATTGTTGTAACAACCTAGCATTCCTTAAAATCTATTTTCCAGGCCTAAGAGATAATTAATGAACATGTAAAGGTTGAAACTAAATTAAACACGCAAATGGACAGAACTTGTTTTCAGGTTTTAGTTGTTGCTATGTCCCGTTTCATCCATCTTTTCACACCCTCAATCACATTCATTCCTCCTAAACTTTAAAAATACTTATATAACATATATGTGAAGGTAAATATGTTATTAAGTTACCACAAGTAGAAGGTTTACAACCTGAAAATCAATCCCTTTTTACCGAACACCAAATCAAGCAATTTCCCTATGACCGTTTTCAATTTCCATTGTATTAGCATGCCACTAATCAAATTCTAGGCTATTATAAATCATTTATATTCTTCTAAATTTCATATAAAGTCATTTATATTTATATCTACAAGTCATCTCCTATGTATTATCCCAAATCAAAGGTTGAATAGGCAAAACCCAGCAACTATGCAATTTCTGTTCTCACTTGTTTTATTCAATATATCTCCAACAATTTTTATCTTTTTTTGCCATAATAACATCACAAAAACTAACCTCAACAAAACATCAAGCAATTTCAAGGGATCAAGAGATTGTAACACCTTCAAAAACATTGAAAATAACCTTCGAACCGTGAGCTAAACTCACCTTTTTAGAAGTTTAGTTTTCAGCATCTTGTTTCTGCTTCGCTCTTTTTCCTTTGCTTTCTCTTTTACTCGAGGTCACTTGGAGACAACTTGAAAGGCTAAATACCATAGTAGGAGGTATATATAGAGTCTTAAAATGGGTTGGAGTCGTGACTCTTGCTTAAGAATTAAGAAACTATTGTAGGCATCCAAGCATGACATGTGTTAAGCAGGAGGTGTCTTCTTCCGGTAATATTTGACTTCTCTCTTCCCATATTTGGATACATATTGGCTTATAAGATATATATCTATCCTATATGAAGTACTAAGGGGTTAGGAGACGTGATGGAAGCCTTAAGGTCAAAGGAATTGAAGGTTAAAATGACAATGATCAAGCATGAGATGTTTCCAAGCATGAGGTGTCATTTGTAGTAAAATCTGATTTTACACTCATCATTGCAGTAGAAAACAAATTGTTTCTGGCCGATCTTAGTGTGTCTACAACCTAATTTAATTATCATAGGATCCTAAAATAATTTATAGAGTCAATTCCTTAACCGTTCATTCAATTCCTTACCCGATTGGTGCTCGATTCTCAACCGACTTCAATAATTTGCGCATCAATATTTATAATGTCACATGAACCTTATATTGTCGTATATCGATAATGTCCGCTCCTTTCAAGGTCACGGTCATTTAACACATCAATATCCAACATTTAGATTAACCTAAATTTCTACCCTAGCTCAATGTAAGATTCACTACCTAAGTCGGGAGGTCGAAGACTAACACCATATAGAGATCTTAAACTTCAATGACCCAATGTACCATTATAAGAGAAAATCATTTCAAACTATTGATGTAAATGCAATGACAATATAAATAGCAAGTAATACATGAATCATATTGGCCAAGTGTGTAAAATGAAGTTTGGGGGTATTACAAAGACAATGATGAATTGATACAAGAATTGAAATGATGGGAAGTAGCTGTATTCTTTTTCCATCGATCAAGTCTTGTCCTATTGGGTTTTCTTGACATGGTTTTAACGAGACGTATATTTTACAATGTGTCATTCAAGTGATTTGTAAATAGTAAGCTTATTAGCAAATGATAATTGTATCCTTGGAACCCTCGAAATTATTATCATTGTATACATAATCCTTACCTATAAATATATGACTCTAGTACTCATTATAATACACATAAGTTTATTGACTTCTCTATTTTGTTCTCTATTTTTATCTCTAGCTTGTAATACTTTTTGTTATATTATTGAGTCCTTATTTGGTTTAGATAAAAATAATTATTTTTTTTTGTATATTTTAGCAAAAGTTCATGGAATGTATGATTAAAAAATTGTAAATCTCATTAAATATATGATTAAAATTAATTGTTGACTTTAACTTAAATTGTATTAATTTTTTAACGAAACCAAACGGGGACTAATAAGAAAAATAAGGGTGTGTTTGTTTTGCTATTTTCAGCCTGTAGTTTTGGAAAACACTTAAAACGTGTTTGGTATGGTATTTTTTAAAATGCATTTTCGAAAATAAAGTTGAACTTATAATATAAAATTCAAACATTTGACATTTTGAGTGTTTTCATTAAAAATTTTGAAAATATGAAAAATAAGCGTTTAAATAAAATTTATTTTTTTAAAAAATATAATATATTCTAACAAATAAAATTATAAAATAAAAATAAAAATAAAAATAAGATAAAATCGATAATTCTAAAAACTAGAAAAATAAAAATCTTGAAAAATTAAATTCTAAATAAACTAAAGTTTTCTAAAAAATAAAATTCTAAAAAATATAGAATAAAAGTACTGAAAAAACTAAATTATAAAAAATAAAAATAGTTCAAACTCTTAGAGGGTGTGTGGTGGAGATTAAAATCAGATTAAAATTGAAAATATAGCCGTTATTGTTGACTTTTATTAGACGGGTGGGACCCAATAACGACCATATTTTCAATTTTAATTGAATTTTAAGCCATACCAAACAGACTCATAAAAGTTACATAAAAATTATAAAAAAAAAAATATTTAAATGCATACAAATAAAAATATTCTCAATCCACACAATATAGAAATAATTTTTTGAAATGACGAACGAAATGTGTTTTTAGCAATTTTAGAACAGGCCCTAAAAATAAAATAATGAAAATGAACTCAAAATTGAAAATTGAAATATAAGCCAAACGGACCCTAAGATATTAGAGAAATTTCGAATGGCAATGGCTGAGGTAATTGCATTTAATGCACAAGAAAGCCGTGTCAATCGATCAAAGAAGCTGCCAATAGAGAAAGTGGGCAAGTGATATAACCATATAATTATATTCCAAAAGAGAAAAATAAAAAGTCAGAAAAAAATTTAATATGGAAAATTTAAGCCACATAACTATTTGACGATGATATCACCAAGTTCGATCTCCTCCATTCAATTATATTCTTACAATTTTTGAATAATTTTATCCTTCGCTTCAATTATTTCAAAGTGATTATTAGTCCACTTTACCTGTCTCTTTCATTTAACAACGAACTAAAAAATAATATTTTAAATTTCTTTTTCATCTTGTAAATGTTTATCTACCTTGATTTAAAATTTCGAAAAGATAAAATTTGATTATATACGTCGAGCAGGGGCGGACCAGGACCATTTTTCTTGTGGGGTAAAAAATGAGAATTCAAAGATATTTAGGTTAAATAAAAAAAAACTCAAAAAAAAAATTAAAAAATTGTGGGGTCACATGATCCCCATGTGGGTCCACCCCTGACGTCGAGTGGACAATTGTAAGTTCAATGGTGGCATATTTAGGATAGAGAACTAAACATAATAATCGATAAATTGAATTATGTTACTCATTCTATCTATGCATTACTCTAACATGAAATCTCAAATTCTAATACCGATTCGATAGGGTATTGTCATCACTTTGTCAACAGTTATAGCTCATGATGGCAGTGTAATTCATCATATATCTCCCAAAATCAGACTCGGGGTATCGGGTATCCATCCTACTTCAATTCCATCAAGCCATGTACTAGAGAAAGAAATGTCAAGTTGTAAAGAGACTATAAAGGATTTCAAGATTACAATTCCCGATACTTGAAGTAAACAAGAGACTCAACTTAAGATTTTGATGTACTAATATCACGTGAAAATATTCACCGACTGTGATTTATTGAAGTGTTTAATGAGCCAATACCACAAAGTGTAAAATTATTCTCTTCGTCTTCACATGTTCTTTTATTGAATTGAGCAGTAAGCTCGTACCATATAGACTCCTATATGAGCCTAACTCAAATACGTTATCTTCAATCAAGAAGACTTGATTGAAGTTCGCGTTATACAAGATTGCTTGATGCTCCTCGATTCCTCGATCACCCGCAGGTGTCCTAAAAATAAAGCAGTGAGTATCAATAATTCAATTTCTGCATTATTCGTTTTAAGTCAAATATTTACTGCTGTGGTTTTCTTGAACTAAACAGACAGGAAGCATATGTGTTAATCACGCTTTCGTTCTTTCAAATAGCAGACAAAACACAGACACGACATGTATGGGTTCAAAGTTCAAACAAACATGAAACACTGAAAAACGCGTTTTCATTTTTACCCAAAGATTCTTCGAGGATTGGACCGTATTTAATTATTAAAAATCAATTATTAAGATTAACAAATCATTTTACACGTGAAGATAAAAGCAACACAATTAAAATATGGAAATAGAAAATAAAAAATTGCACCATCGGTCCCCCAGCCTCTTTACACTTGCAGTAAGATATTCCTCAGCTTTTAAAAAGAAGCAAGTCGGCCATTCACTTTATTACAATTACTCGACTAGTCTTCAATCTCTAAATATTGATATAGTTAAAATATTCATTAAATCTTTATGTAACACTCACATAAACATGTCGTGTTGATAAGGTCTAAGTACAAACGGTTGTCATTTTCCTTGGCACCCCTTTCCTAAGGACTTAAACTTGACTCGTCACTAAAAGCCCTCATCCAAAATACAGCTTGAGTTGGGGTCACGCTGTACTTTGAAGTTTGGATGTTTCCCTTTGTTTACCTCTGTAAGAGGTTTGTTATAAGTTACTTTTCCTTTCGCAAGTTAGGAAGAAGAGATTCCCCCTTAGCATGAGGTTTTCGTCGAAAAACAAAAAAAACTAAAGAATCAACAACATTGAGCGAAACAATCCATCTTTGACCAACCACAAAAGTTAAGGATTCAATTCTTTAAGAACCATTTCAAGTTGAAAGCAAAATCAAAATTTCGTAAAGATGAATATATGGGCATTAGGTGACGATTTAACATATTTTAAATGGTTTTCGTCATCAAGAACTTATTGTGTGACAAAAATGAAATGTTAAAAATTAATTTGTTCATTTTTAAAAGTTTCAGACTTGCTATTAGTGCAAATTTGGTACACCGTATTGGATTGGAGAAAGGACAAGGAAATCTCCAATGCATTATATGGATTCGGTCTATTTTGGTAAACAAAAAGAGAAAATAATAATAAATATGAGAGAAAAATAAGAACACACGAGAGATAGAGGAGGGAGAGCTTAAATATTGCCAACTCAACCGTTTAATAGATTTCTGTATCTAAACGAATCTTTACAATATCTATTTTTCTTGTCACGCCAAATAGATTGAGTCTCACTTAGATTCCATTGAAGAGGAATTTCGGTAGATATCATCTATTTTTTGCATATAAGGCAATTTTTTATACAATTCGCATTAGCATTGAGGCTTATATATGATAGGGTTATGGGGATAATATTAAGGTAGATAATGTGGTATTGATTTGATACGAAGTTTTGTTCTGAAACATATTTGAAGATAGTATAATTAACGAAAGATTATAAAATAAAAAATATGACTTATAATAAGGTTTTATAATTTATTAATTGAACTTTTTAATTCTAATGTCACTTATAAGTGATTTTTTTTATTATAAGTAATTTTTAACTTGCATGTGAATATTTTGAAATTAAACATAATTTTCTTACATGTAAGTGAATTTTTTAACTTGCATATAATTTTTTTAACTATATGTATAAGTAAATTTTTTTACTTCTACTAACTTTTTTAGTTATAAGTGATTTTTACTTTATGTACTTTGTCTAAACATACGTTAATTTACGCAGAAGTGGTTTTTTGTCTTACAAGTAATTTTTAATTTATAACTAATATCTTTTTACTTATAAGCCATTTTTCATTAAAATTGATTTTTTTCTTAGAACTCATTTTATACTTGTATATGAGGTTTTTGCTTATAATTGAGTTTTTAAGTTTATCTATATGTAAACTTTCTAAAATGTTTTCCGTTTTATTTTTCACTTCAGTTACTGGTAACAAATAAAACCACTTTAGTATACGAAAACGCACCTCTGGAGTATAGGTTGGGGACAAATGGTGCAATTTTCCATTAAAAGTGCCAGCCGAGCCGAGCCGAGCCGGTAGGATGAGCTAGGTTGTCTTGAGCCGGTAAGATAAACACGGACAGCTATACATGTAATCATCAAACGATCAATTTAATTAATCACATCTTTAATCGCATCACGCCTTGCGTCATGCCCATGTCATGCAAGTGTCAAGATGATGTCATACACCTTTTTGGGTTGAAAGAAAGGTCAGAGGCACTGGATTTTTCTCACGCCTATCTACTCTATCCCAAACTGCAATTCAATAATTTCAGCCGTTGATTTCTAGACTCGCCTATCAATAATTTTTGACCCCGTTTTTCGTCCTGATTTTTTCTGAAATAATTTTTTGAAGTGGACGATTCTACTCTCCACGATTATTAACTGCTACGTTTCTATTCGAAAAAGATAACTTTCAGACAATCTTCACGGAAAATAGTAATAATGAATAGCAATTTTGAATTTAGCACATATTTGGTGTGATATTTGGTGTGCATTAAAATTTTCATTTTCATTTTTTATTTACTTATTTTTTAACTACATATTTTTCAGTAAAATAATATTTTTCATCACATCGATAAATTTTCATTCTTTTTCAACCACACATTCTTCATCAATTTATTATTCAAGAATACATTCTTCCAAAAAAGTGTGGGTCAAACACACCCTTATAGTTGAAATTAAAATTTGATGATTACTTTCACCAAGGGTATGTTTGATAGATATTATTGAGGAAAAAATGTATTTTAAATAGTGATATAATGTGAAATATGTAGTTAATAAGTAATAAAAAGTTATTGATGTTATGAAAAATATTATTTTATTGAAAAATGTGTTATTGAAAATGAGTTTTGAAATAATATATTTTGAAAGAATGTGTACCAAATATGGATTAAAATTAAAAACATGTTTGAAATAAGGGTGTGCCTATTGTCTCCATTTGGGAATGACCTAATAGCATATTCATTAAAGAAAACTGAGGCCCAAATAAATTTGGTTTGAGGTTTTCTTTAAGGGAAAAATTCATATTTAAGGTGTATTCTTTATCTTAATTCAATAAGGTAAAATAGTTTGAAAATTCAAAAATCAGGTATGCTTTTAATTAATTAAAAATATTTATTAAATAAAGTCACATTTTATGATTAATAATCACAGATTTATTATTTGTCACATATCATCAAATTTTGGTCACAAATTCATAATTAATTTATTT
>CAIGRQ010002570.1:0-11692 GCA_903798375.1 Fraxinus sp. D2006-0159
GAATAATTAAAGTACATTCATCAAAGTTTTCTGAAATTTTCATACGATTTTGAATTTCATGATCTGTATCATAAAAATATAACTGCATATAAGAAAATGTATTATTTTGTGGTATAAGTTCATTTACATAATGATGCACTTATCCTTGAATCCTGAATATTTAAATATCTTTGTATGCTTTAAAAAGTTCTTTATCGTATTTCACACCAAATGAAGTGAAAGCAAAATGATTATTATATCTCCTTGCAATTTTTTTGAATTCCATACAATGAAGTTCTTTATAAGTAAATAAATAATATAGTTCAGTTGGTGAGTCACATATACGAAGCTTAACTATTCCATCAGAACAACAAAAACATTTAATTTCTTTATAAAATTTGCATGCGTTACAATGTTTACAATAAATAGAAGATGGTATGTTCAATCTATTGAAAGTTCCTTCTAATTCAGAATTGAAAATATATGCTTCTTAATTTGAAGTTGAAGTGTCAAAGTTTTGATAAATTATGGATTCATGTAGTTGGACAACAACAAAAGAATTATTTTTAGATAACATAAGGTCATTTCTCCTTTTGTGATAATCACTGCAATCAGTTCGAAGGCTACTTCGCCTATCTCTCTGTCTTTGAATTCATTGTTGGTGAATGGAAGATCTGTATAATTTGTTTCCACTTTCGGAGGCAGCATCAAAGTTAACAACACTTCCTTCATCAACAGAAAATTCCAAAATATTCATAGTATCACTAGAAGGAATTATTGAATATTTGAACTCCACAAGGTAAGCAGTATCAACTATGACAATTGAAGAAAACTATCTATTAGCATATATATATATATATATGTTTGTACTAAAATGTAAAAATATTTGACTGTTTAAATTTTCTAAAAATGTAATAGTCATATAACATTAATTATACCCTCTAAAAACACAACACAGAAAATCTGAATTTTAGCAACATGATTTAAACATGAAGGACAAATATGCATATATGTCGAAAAAAATCAATAGGACAATAATTGTTGGCATATGTTATGGATTTGATAGGGAGATTCGACAACAACGGTTGGTTTTGATTTAAAAATTACCCAAAAACACAAAATCAGAGAGAAGCTAAAACTTGGACAACCTATGCACATGAAATCGCCCTTCTAAAAAGAAACAATAAGTAAGATCCCAATACAAAAATAGAAAAAAAACTGACTAACCTAACAAAGCTCATAATAGTAGCTCACTTCCGGCTATCGAATTTGCTTGCAGATTTCTTGTTCTGTTCCATCCGTAGATGAGCTATTTTTTCAAGTTTCTATTTTTTTCTTCCAATTTGGTGTGATCGTCTAGAGAGGATTTGCTGTTCTTTACAAACATGAAGATAGTTTTTTAAAGGGGCATGTACAGCTAATGATTGGATCCGAGAAAGCTATATAAATTATTTGTTCAAGTCAATGGGAGGAAATAAAGCAGCCAAATTAATTTCATTTCTCTGCATGAACAGTAAACATAATTTTTGTGTGTATTTCAAATAAAGCAGCTACATTAATTTCATTTGTCTGCATGATCGACTTGCGTCTGTCCCTTTATCTTTGATCCTTTCAAGCATAGAATAAAGCGAGTGGGGATTGCCGAGTTTTAGCGGATATAAGCATAAGCTACAATAGCAGCGGAAATTGAACAACCGATATCTTAGGAGGATTCCAGTCTGAGTCGTCAACATGTTATGTATTGCCTCGTAATAGTAGCTCACTTCCGATTATCGAATTTGCTTGCAGATTTCTTGTTGTTCCGTTCCATCCGTAGAGGAGTTATTTTTGTAGGTTTTCACTTCTTCTTCCAGTTTGGTGTGTTCGTCTAGAGAGGATTTGCTGTACTTTACGGACAGGAAGATAATTTTTTACGGGGCATCTACAGTTAATGATTGGATCCGGAGGGAAAGCTATAGTAAATTATTTATTTAAGTCAATAATGAGAAGAAATAAAACGGCAACATTAATTTCATTTCTCTACATGAGCAGTAAACATAATTTTTGTGTGAGTCAAATAATTAGCCACATTAGTTTCATTTGTCTACATGAACAGTACAAATTATTATGCCTCTTTCATGTGATGAATAGTATAGAACGAGTTGGAAACCATTTAGTGTGAACACTATGTTTCAAGATGAATAGTGATGTTGGCATCATCTCTTCTTTTAAGAGAAGAAGGATATCCATTCTAAATCTTTTTCAATCACTTTTAATTTTTTTAAAATTTATTATATTAATCGCCATTATATTCCAACATTAGTTCGGGAAATATAATTATAAATTAAAGTAACTTTTAACTTCTTCATTTTGTTTAGGATCGATTTTAAATGATTTAACGAGCATCAAGTGCATTCTCAATTTGTTATACATAAGTGTAGGAGCCAAAATTATGCGAAAACCAAATAATTTCCATTCCACAATGTCTGTCATAAACTTCATGTCCAAGATGGAAGGAGGCAAAAAATATGCACTTTAACCAATACTATAAATGGAGCAGCAATTGAAAAATGGGGACATCATGGATATTTGGGATTTTCTGACCAATCTTATAGCTACATCTTGCCACTAATATCGGGACAATGAGTAGTGGGAATAGTCATACAATTAAATCCCTGTTTGGTTTGCCTAAAAATAAATTTTTTAAGTAGATCTTGTTAAAAGTTAAATGAAATTTATGATTGAAAAGTAGATAAAAGTTATGGTTTCATAAATATCTAATTAAAAATTATGAATTTGAAAAAAATTGAATCTTAAAAAATTTGGAACCAAACAAGAACTAAATGTTATGGTTGAATGTAACGTTTATTTCGCGGTACTAAAGCATTATGCATTATTATTATTATTATAAGTATAAACAATCATAGACGGTTGCACTGTAAGAAAGGAAAAACCCTCAATATAAATTTGAAGCCAATGACTTGTACCATATTCAAAAGACTCGGACAACTATTGAACCTTACCAAGGACGGTATTTTTTGCGCCCATATTTGAGGGTCGTACTATGAAAGAACCTTCTCAAGTTTTAACACATTCTGAGATACAATATTTTTAATAAAATGTAATCTAACATTAACGTGTTTAGAATGTAATTGAAATACAGAATTTTTACACAAATTTATTGCACACTGACTATTAGAACAACCACCACATTTAAGTTAGAACGTATAGTTCTTTAGACAAATATTTAAGCTACAAAGGTTCTTTAATTACTTCAGTAATATCATTGTATTAAAATTCGATAGTGGATAATGTAACTATGTGTTAAAGTTGAGACTTCGAACTAATTCAAGAATTACATAGAGTAAATGCATAAGAGGAAGTAGATTTCCTATTATGTCGCACGTTTGTTTGTTTGTTTTTTTTTTTTTTTCTATAACGTAGGAACCCACAGTCGCTACCCGTTGCAGAGTCCTGACCACCCTGAAGGGACGGGGACCCGACCATTGTGAGTGCGTACTGAGTAAACTCCGCTCTATGTGCAATAGTCCGTAAACTACACAGGAGAGGTAAACTGTATTTGACAAGCCTAGTGTGACGGGCTCGACAAAGAAAGTGTTGGCAGGGGATTCGAACTCGTGACCTTTGATCTCCGCACTCACTTGTTCCACCAACTCGACTACCCCCGAAGGGGCCTATGTCGCATGTTCTTTACGCTATAGATTTGTATGCTTATTCTTGTGTATTATTTAATGCATAATTAATTATTTTATCTTTATTGTGATTAATTATGTCTTACAATGGAATGTGCCTTGCGGATACTAAATGATCGACATGCCTATATTCTAATGAATTAATCTACTTATACAATGATGGATGACAAGGTTTTTTTTTACAATGTTTATGTGGCACAATCTGGACAATTTATTTAAAAAACAATTTTTGAATTTTTTTGAAATGAATGAATGTGATGGTGCCAAATCATAATTGTCAATAAACATTGTCAACCATCATTGCACATGTAGCATGATTTATATACTAATACCACGTTCCATTTTCCAATAGTGAGTTCCATTTTGATATTTTCTTGTCCTTTTTTATTTACGCGTTGAGTTTTAATATTACAGGCTAAATCTAATGATGCACTAACTCCCAGCAAAGTTTATTAGAGAAATTTAAAGCAATTAGACATTTAGATTATACTTTAATTGTAGGATAATTTGATGGATTTAATTAATGTTACATTCTTAGTTGCATTGATATTTTTATGGTAAACTAAAATTAAAAAGGAAATATATATATATAAAAAAAAAATATGTTGAAGTTTCTGAATAAATAATGAATGATTTAGGACTTGTGAAACATTGACATTGTGGACGGTTGAGGTCCTAGGGATATTTTCATTTGCTATTGAATAAGTGAATTGCTATGGATTCACGAAATGTAAACCTCTCCTCATTCATTTGTACACTACATAAACTTTCTAAAGTAAACTTTCTTCATTGCTTTTTATATATACTAGTCGGAGTTGAACGTGCATTGCACGTTATTTTAAAATATTTTATAAGTGTTGTTAGTTTAATATTTGATATCAATTTATTTGGAAGATTTGATGAGTCTCAAACGAGCTAAAGAAATAAAATTTAGGATATAAATTTAAAAGAAGAAAACTGTACTCTTAAAACTCAACTTTTATGATTCAAATTTTTTACGATGATGAAATATGATAAATGAGCAACATTTTTAATACTATATTTGGTACATGAGAATTAATTGTTAATACATAAATTGAAACACCTATTAAAATTTCTAGATGCGTAAATAAAAATAAATTCATATATAATAGCTCTAAATTCATGTAATTCATGAAGTCAAGATTTATTGAATCTAGATTAATGTGAATGTTAATTAGTTGATAATTAATAACACGAAATTTATACATGACAATGATTTTTTTAGTATTTATTACATATTAAAAATCAAAAGTAAGGTATTATTGAAATAATTAAAATATAGGAGAGTTAAAATCGTTCAAAAAATGATTCTCACTTGATGTGATATTTAATATATTATAGAATGTGAATGTTAATTAATTGATAATTAATAACACGAAATTCATACATGACAATAATTTTATAGTATTTATTACATATTAAAAACGAAAAGTAGGGTATTATTGAAATAATTAAAATATAGTAGTGTTAAAATCATCCAAAAAATGATTCTTACTTGATATAATATTTAATATATTATAGATGTATAAATATTATGGGTGTGTTAAATTGCTATTTTCTTACATATTATTATGGAAAAAGCCAAATGTACAGATGATTTGCTTCACAGAGGTTTTACCACCTCTCACATTAGTGGGTCCCGTATAGGACCCACGATAATAAAAATTGACCAAAAAATCCCTATTGTGAGGTTTCTGTGGGGTTCTGTGAACCCCCCACTCTGTACACCAAGACCAACTCTATTATTATTGATGACCATGTCATACTCGTGTATAATCAAGTTGATACATTTATGGCCACACGAGTTGTAGGGCAATAAACAACCATGCTACACATATTATAGTTGACATTCTACTTTATATTGTACTATGTAGCACATAATTTTACTAATGATTTTTCCAACATTTAAAACAATCAATAATATCGATTTTGTCACATTTTCAATAATCTCCACTGCATTCTAATGGCTAGATTTCCCCCACATAGGAGGAATGTCATTCATTTTGTCATGTGTGATGTACATATAACATTAATCTTATTACTTATTTCTCAATTATAATTTAAAAATAGATGTTGAATAAAGATATCCATCACATTAAAACAATTATAAATCAATTACACTATATTAATTCTAGAATATAAAAGGGATATATATGAAATAAACATTTGTTGTAAAGGGGAAGGGAAGGCAACATGGGAGTTGTTGGAAATTCTCAAATTTGGTGAACATTACATCAAATTTTACACTATACTTGATCCCTCATTGAAGAGCACTTTACACCAAATTTGGTCTAAACCTATTTTGTGTACTAACTACAAAGTCTGGGTCAGGCCAAGTACACAGTTCAAATGTCTCTTGTACAAAAAATCAATAATATAAAATGGAATTTTCTCTTGACCCAACAACATGAATCCAAAACTTGGCTGTCGTAACTCCATCAATGGTATACTGAACGATAAAATTCATTTGTTCAGGTACATAAAATTAAATTCTCCTGTTGACTAAACAAGATGATATTCAGATGGTGGGATTTCATAAATATGCAAGCAAATTTATTTCCCTTGTTCAAAAAATTCAACCACATAAAATGGAATTCTGACCAAACAACATGAATCCAAAATTTGGTGCTAATAATTTGGAAAAAAATAAAATATCCCAAGTGGACCCTCACTTTACAAGCACTTCCTGTCTCATAAAAGGTTACATTTTCAGCTTTTTTCTATCCAGTTTCCTAGTTCAAAAACTTCTCAATCACCACTCTACCTTTTCACACTCTCTTTCCCCATGGTTTCCATGGAAGAATCCTCCAAGAATCCGCCGCTTCCGTTTTCCAATTCCACCGCCGCCGGCAAAGGTGGCAGGAAAAGCCCCACCATGACAAAGAAACGTGCCTGTGCTGCCATATCTTACATGGCTTGTGCTGGTTAGTTACCACTTTCTTTTTCTTCTCCAGAATTACCAGTTTATGACATGTCCTCTGTGTTCTTTACCAACTTAATCTGTGTTAAATTTGTCTTCATAAGTTTTTGTGTATGTGATATGTGGTTGTGTTAGAATTCCTGAAAGCCAGTGGTGTTAATTGAAGTAATATTTTATTTATTTATTTCTCACTTTTGGAACAGGATGACAGCAATAGAGCACTTTTCTTCCAAATAATATTTGTCTCATTGTTAGGTTATTTATTACTTTTATGATTATCAGTATCACTAACAATTTCGTTATTAAAAATTATTCAAAATTGCATGGTTGGTCCCTAATCTATTTAGAATGTAGAAGTGGGTGCTGACCTTTCAAAATAGGTGCAAAACCAGTCCTCTCGGATGTTTATATTGACACTCCTTGCCTTTTCAATTATGTTACATAAACATATAAAAACAATTACAGCAAGAGTACTTTAATTTTCAAAATGTGACAAGAGTAGAAATGTTATGAGACTACAAAAATAAAAATTAAAGAAAATGTCACTTAAATCAATCCAAACAAATAATAGAAAAAAAGGAACTTTAATTTTCTTATTCAAAACCAAATTCATAGAATACGGTTTAGCATTTTAGAGGAGAAAAAAATGTTTTACAAACAGTATATTACGAAAGGATTGTAAATGAACACATGATAAAATCACGAACTTATAAAATATGACTTGTTCATTTGATGCATGTTCTCCTTTGTTAATCATCTCTATTTTATTAATCTAAAACATTTATTTGTGTTTGTTTGTTAAATATTTATAAATAAAATAGTTTTTCTATATTTCGTAATTTTATTTAGCCCTTGTTTGGTTTGACTAAAAATTAGATTTTTAGTAATTTTAATAAAAGTTGATGAAATATGTGGCTAAAAAATTGATAAAATTTGTGAGCCCCGTAAAATGTATGGTTGAAAATGAGTTTGAACTTTGAAGAGTTACTCTTCCTAATAAGATTGACCTTTTAAGATAGAACCCCAAGTTTTAACATGGTATCAAAGCCTGTTAAGTTCCAATGAACAATTCGATCTGATTAAGACTAAAAAAAAATGAGCACACGGATTTCAAGATTGGTCTGTTCAAACGAGCCACCATCTTGCGGAGGCATGTTAAGGGATAAAATTTCATATCGAATAAAGATGAAAACATAGACCAATTTATAAGAGTTTGAGTTACTCTTAATAAGGTTGACTTTTTAAGGTAAAACCTCAAATCTTAACATTTGTGGCCTCGTTTCTCTACCTATATTCTTTTCATTCAATCTTATGCATGTTTTATCTGGTGAACCCCATTTAACCTTCTCTGTGTTATACACAGATCAGTTTTTCTATAAATTGTCTCAATTAACTTCGTTTTGGTTGTAAGGTCAAGTTTACCATAGTTTTTACTTTTTAGTCCATTTATCATATATTGGATCTACTTAACATTCATATTACCATTCCCTGGTTTTTGACATGCTAGAAATTAATTTGATACCTTCGTTCATCGTGCTTATGCTATCATGTTCGTCATAATTTTTGACAGTTATCATATGCTACTGTCATCCGCCATTAAAACTTTGCTCTTTTGTAATTTATTCTGCAGTTCTTTTGGTAATATTCAACAAAGCAGCACTTTCTTCGTATAATTTTCCGTGTGCAAATGTCATTACACTTTTTCAGGTAACTCTCGTGCATATGTATATCCCACAGAGAATAGGCCGATAGTTACAATATATGCATGCTTTTCCTGATACAGCATGCAAATACCACAGATAGACTGCATTAAGAAAATTTAATGGAAAATGGGAAGAATTTCAGCAATGAAAGTAAAACGAGTTAATGTTTACAATAGAACCTCAAATTTTATTCTCATGGTGACTTCAAAGTTTCGATTTCTGAAAATGAAATGCAGAAAATGCTGGTGCTGCATAATAAAAATAAATATGGGGCCTAGAATAATATGCACTTAAAGATCTATATGAGCACCATCTTTGTGATGATTCTGTTCTTCATGAGTTTCATTCATTTTTGAGCATCAAAAACTTGTCTTGAGGCATATCTTATACAAGACATGCTCTCTCTTTCTCGCGCTCCTTCGAACAAACTCACGTGTCATAACACAAACTCATACCAACACAGAGACATATACAAACACTCAACATCTTTTTTAGTCTGCAAATGATATTCCTTCTTAGTTCACTCTCTTCATGGTGATCTGATCTCGTCCTTTAAGTCAAGACTCTCCTTTCATGATTTTATATTGATGCATGCCCCTCCCTTTTTATTGTTTATTGTTATCCTACATGAATTCATGATTGAAAGTTCCACACGAACCTCAATATCCTATGGTATACAAAAGATTTGGTCAAACAAAAGCTTAACTTTTGTATATCCTACAATATACAAAAGGATTGGTACCAGTAGTTTAGTTTTTTTATTGATTCAAATATGTGCCTTTTTGTAGCCATGTAGGGTAGGAGAAGATCGATGCTTAGGTTCATTTCCAGATCTCGATGATTTAGGACTTATTGCCATATAATTTTGATATACGGTTTATTTAGATCTTATATCTTCATGACAGGGTTTCATGTGGAATCCTCGAAGCACACATAGGAATTCGATTATAGCTGTTAATAGACAAATAGTTTACGAGTGAAATTTTACTAAAATAATTTTAGTGGAAGTTTTCGATTTCACTAATCAGGATCTTCTGCCACTGTAGATGTTTTTTTCATGTTTGTTTCTCTACGCATTGAGATGTCGGAAGATTATTTCTTTCACATCCGATCAAACATTTGGCTTGACCAATCACCCGGTGAAACTTGTTCCACTAAAGGCTATGATTCATACCCTTCCTTTGGCAATTTCATATTTGCTTTACATGGTAGGTACATCTTACTTTGCTGGCTCCTTTTGGGTGTCTTGCCTTTTCCTTCTTGATATTATCTGTTTGTTTTCTTTTCACAGGTTATCTCAATGGAATCTATACGTGGGATCAATGTCCCTATGTACACAGCCCTTAGACGGACAACTGTTGCTTTTACAATGATGATGGAGTATATTTTGTTGGGACAGAAACATTCTCCATATGTTGTTTGCAGGTAAGAATTTCTTTTGCTGTCACTTACGATCCTTAGTTTTGTTAGTGCAATTTCATATCATTAGACCTATGACCTACGTGTTAAGGGATAAATCCCACATTGAATAAATATGAAAACATAGATCAAGATGTAAGGGTTTGAGCTACTACTCTTAATAAAATTGACCTTTTATGGTATTAGAGCCCATTAACCTCCAACAAGCAAATCGATTCAATTAAGACTCGACAAAATGAGCACGCGGATTTCAAGATTAATTTGTTCAAACGAGGCACCATCTTGCAAGGACATGTTAAGGGATAAATCACACATCGAATAAAGATGGAAACATAGACCAACATATAAGGACTTGGATTACTTCTTTTAATAAGATTGACTTTTTATGATAGAACCTCAAGTCTTAATATTACGATCATATGTCATTATAGATTTTAAGGTTTTCAGAAGCAAGTCAATTATATGATTCTGCATTACATATGTTGTCATTTCGTGGGTAATATGATTTTTTGCATTACATGTGTTGTCATTTCATGGATATAGTGTTCGTTTTTACTTGCAAAATGCTTACACGGGGTCCATCAGTGTAGGAACGATCCTATTGGGTGCATTTGTAGCTGGGGCTCGTGACTTATCATTTGACTTTTACGGATATTCTGTTGTAATCGTTTCAAACATTACTACTGCAATATATCTCTCTTGCATATCTCGGATTGGTAATATTTCTTCTTCATTTAGTTTTACCTTGTCTTAGTTGTAGAGTCAAGTCGATTTTTTTTTTAACGTCTCATGATGTTCCAATCTCTATCTAGGAAAAACCAGTGGCCTTAATAGCTTTGGTCTTATGTGGTGCAATGGTAAGACCAAAACTTCCCAAATCACGTTGTTGTTTCGAGCTTCTTCTTTTGGAAAATCTAGTCTACTAATTATATGCAGCTCGGTATCTGTAGGAATAATTTGCGGACCAATCTTGCTAATATGGGCATCTTTCAGAGGTGACCTAGAAACAACCATGAATTTCCCGTACTTGTACTCGCATGGTTTCCAGGTTGGCCTTTCAGAATGAAATATATATTTCTAGTTGCATAGGTTGGTTGAGTTCATCTCTTTCTAACACACACATTTGTGGACATAGTACAATGATCTAAGGAGCTATAAAAAAAATAAAATAAGGTAGCTATATCGAATCTTGCAGGTTTAAGCTTCCAATATTGGTAAACCATATTTATAATTGTTTCAGATCACTTTGAGTAATAACTCTATCCATGTTTCCTTGGCTATTGAGAAGTAAACGTGTTTTGGTAATTATATATCAAATTAGATTTCTCGTGTACGCACTGGTTTTACAAGTGAGCAAGTGAGCCTGGAGAGTTCTTCGGTGAAGACTCAGGCCTTCAATGGAGAACTCATTCTCGGCTGATTCACTTGGGGTACTTAACACAAGCTCTTGTTTTTTTTTTTTTTCATATAAACATGAGCAATGGGAAATAAATCTTATCACAATTTTGGTATATGTAGTTTTTTGGTTTACATTGGTGATATTTTTCGGCATTTCTTCATATTTTTTTGCAAATCAATAAGACACACATGGACATAGATATACAAATATATAACATTTATTCCATTACTAATTTTATTAGTACAAGTTTTGGTGTACTATGTTTAACCTCAAATGACGAGAAGGTAGTTCAATTCTTCCTACCATAAATAAACTCGAACAATGAAGAAAGGCAAAATCATTTTCTTATGACGAGTGCAGTCTTGATTGAAGTTCCCATGTGGTTTATTTTTGTTGCAAAGCACTCTGTTCTTACCGGTTATTCCTTGTTATTAGTTATAATTTATTGAAGAGTACTGAATTGTTACATTTCGTTTTTTAAGGTTCCTATGAAATTCAATAATCAGTGGAATGGAGGCGGTAATATTTGCTAATATTATAAAGTGTTTTTTTTTTTTTT
>CAIGRQ010002598.1:0-13994 GCA_903798375.1 Fraxinus sp. D2006-0159
ATCCACTGATTTAAGCTCCGTTCCATCATCAAGCACCATGTGATCTATAAATTGATTCTTGTTTTTATTTTTGACTGAAGCGTGGAAAAATTTTGTATTACCGTCACCCTCCTTCAGCCATTTAATGCGGGATTTCTGCCTCCATAAAAGTTCCTCCCTCTCTAGCCATGTAGCATATTGATTACGACATTGCAAGAGCTGAAATTCGGTATCCACTGAGTAACTCTCCATTAGTGAGTTTTCCATGTGAATCAGATTATTTTCATAGGTTTCTATCTCATTTTGTATCCTGCCAAACACCTCGCGATTCCAAGATTTTAGAGCTAATTTCACGTTCCTCAGTTTTTGCCCAAGGCGGACCATTGGTGAACCAGCCACATCCACATCCCAGGTTCGTTTCACCAGAGGTAAGAATTCTTGATGGGAGCGCCACATACTAAGGAACCTAAACGGTCTGGAACATGTTAAGATGAAATTATTTCTGCAACGCAAGACCATCTGGCAGTGATCCGATGATGGACGGTCTAAATAAGACAATGCAACCGATGGATATTGGTTCTTGAAATTCTGATTAACCAAAATACGATCAAGTCGAGCCCATATTCGACGCGTACCTTGGCGTCCATTGCACCATGAAAGTTTCGGCCCAACAAACGGAATCTCCATCAAGCCTGTGTCATGAATAAACTCATTAAATTCTCTTCTAGCCATAAAAGAGGACGGCAGACCACCAATTTTCTCATCAGCAGATCGGATGGTGTTAAAATCACCTCCCACTAACCATCCGGAATCACCAGACTCTAAACTTTTCAATTTTTCCCACAGTTCCCTCCTTTTATTCTGACAACAACTTGCATACACGAAGGAAAACAACACCCGTGCTCCTCCCACCGCAATCCAACCAGAGAGTTCTTGTTCCGAACGACTACCCAATGAAAAAGATACTTCATTATTCCAAAACATCCAAATTTTCCCCCCACTTCGATATTTGTCACGTAGTGTGAGAATCGTAAACGTCGTGCCCAACTTGCAATTTTATCAAGAGAAACAAAAGGTTCTAAAATTACCAGCATCGACGGATTAAACTGTTTTGTCAACCCCATTGATCTGTTATTAGAGGATATCACGCCTCTAGCATTCCAAACAATAATATTCAACATTAGTGGGATTTTTTGGATCTAGTAGTGATCCCGAGCGTCATTTTTTTCCGACCGTTTCCCCTTCCTCTTTTTAATGGAATCGACTTCATATGATCTGTGTCATAGTTCAAGACCTCCAATTCTGGTAATTCATTGTCATCATCACCCTCAGACATGATATGACCCCCAAAAGAATTCATCTCGCTTTGTGTATTACCTTCATTCGAGAAGTCTTGGGGGTGCGGCTCACCTCTGATTACCAGGTCCGCAATATTTTCCATGATATCAGTGACAATCAAATCTTGAACAGTTTCAGCGTCTCCCCTTAAAATAGCTTGGTCCAGCTCTTTTTCTTCAGGCATCGTGTGCACCTCCAAAGTTTCAGTCACTTCCTCACCTGAGCTAATGTTATTCTTTCCGATTCCGTAGCAGTAATGGTTGTTCCGTCTGTCATCTCCACTCGACGATTATCTCCCACCTCCTCAATGTTGCTGGTTATTCTGCCGTCCTTATCGTCGAATAAGGTCAGGGTCGAGGAAATTAATAGATCCCGCTGTAAAATCTTTCTCCTCTTTTCTGCTAATCTGGTGTCCCTTCGCAATGAATGCTGTTCAGTTTTCGACGCCCGATCTGGTAAGATATCTCCCATTTCCTTTCTTCTCCATATTTTCTTAGTCTGATTGATTTCTGGAATATTACTGACTGCATCTTCACTCTTCTTTTTGCATGCCGTTTCAAGATGCCCCATGCCTCTACAAAAAAACTCTAGTTGTTGAAGAATATATGCATGTCACTTTTGATGAAACTAACTATCTTGATCATGATAAATGTATTGATATTGATGTAGGGTTAGAAACTCCATTCGAACAAATGTCTATTTAAAATCAACACAAGAAAAATTCACAAGATGAACGTCAAGAAGGAGAAAATGTTTGACAAAACGAAAAAGAGCCAACCGAAGTCCAACATTATTTACCTCTACCAAATGAATGGATGTTTATTTCTTCTATCCTAAAGTACTAATCATTGGTGATCTATCAAAAGGTATTATTATTAGAGCCTCTACTACAAATCATTTAAGTTGTTATACATTCATTTCACAAATTGAACCAAAGAAGTTCAAAGAGGTCGAGTTTGATGAATTTTGGATTCTAACTATGCAAGAAGAACTTAATCAATTTGAACGGAACCATGTTTAAGATTTAGTTACTAAACCAAATGATCAAACCATCATCGTTATTAAATGGGTCTTTAGAAATAAATGTGCAAGAACGAAATAATTCTACGTAACAAAGCTAGATTAGTGGCCCAATGTTACAATCAAGAAAACGGCATTGATTTTGAAGAAACATATGCACCGGAGGCTAGATTATTATCCATTTACATGCTTCTTGCATTTGCTTGTCATAAAAAAATTTGTTCTCAATCAAATGGATGTCAAAAGTGATTTTCTTAACAGTTTTATTCAAAAAGAAGTGTTTGTTGAACAATCACCTGGTTTTAAAAATCACAAACATCCGAACCATGTTTTCAAATTTAGAAAAACTCTTTATGATTTAAAACAAGCTCCTAAGGTTTGGTACGAATGATTGAGAAAATTTTTAATTTCAAATGATTTTTCAATAGGAAAAGTGGATACCACTCTTTTTGTTAAAACTCAAAAGAATGATATGATCACTGTTCAAATTTATGTTGATGACATTATATTTGGTGCTACTAATATTTATCTTTGTGAAGAGTTTTCTAAGTCCATGAGCATGGAATTTGAAATAAGCATGATGGGAGAACTTAAATTCTTCCTCGGTCTCCAAATTAAGCAAACTTATGAGGGAATCTTCATCAATCAATGTAAGTACATATTGGACATGCTCAAGAAGTTCGACATGGATGATTTGAAACCAATGAGCACCCCTATGAGAACATCCATCAAATTGGACAAGGATAATCAAGATACATCCGTTGATATAACAAAATATCGAGATATGATCGGATCCCTTCTTTACTTAACAACAAGTAGACCCAATATTATGTTTAGTGTGTGTCTATGTACTAGCTTTCAATCAAATCCGAAATAATCTCATCTTAAAGCCGTGAAACATATCTTTAGATATCTTAGTGGCACTAGAATTTTAGAGCTTTGGTATCCCAAAGGCACCCACATTGATCTATTTAGCTATTCGGATGCCGATTGGGCCAGATGCATAATCGATCGTAAAAGCACTATCAAAACGTGCCATTTTTTAGGCTTTACACTTGTATCATGATTTAGCAAGAAATAAAACTCCGTTACATTGTCAACCATCGAAGCCAAATATATATCGGCCGCTAGTTGTTATGCACAAGTTCTATAGATGAAACAAACTCTTATTAATTATCGCCTATCCTTCGATCATATACCCATTATGTGTGATAACACTAGTGCCATAAACTTGTCTAAAAATCCCATTTTACACTCTAGGAAGAAACACATTGAAATTAAACACAACTTCCTAAGAGATCATGCTAAAAAATGTGATATTGTATTAGAATTCGTAAACACGGAAAATCAATTGGCCAATATTTTCACAAAGCCTCTAGCTCTCGATCATTTCTCACATATTAGAATAGATTTAGGCATTATTGATGAATTTGAAGTACATGATTAAATTCATAACTACATGCGCTTACGTGTTTTTATTGCATTATTTCATTGCACTATATTTATATAATTTAGTGTGATTTATAATGATAAAAAAGGGGGACCGAACGAGTAAACCGGACGTCCGATAATCCCGTCTGGTTTGACAGAGAATTTTAACTTTGTCAGCTGGACATCCGGTACATTACGATTAAAATCCCCTTTCGTGAACTAGACCTTATTTCTTCTTCTCTTCTCCATTTTTCTCTCAATTATCTTCCTAAATCTCATTTCCTCCTTCTCTCCACTCAAATCATCGAATACTCCTCAAAATGAAAAAAAAAAAAAAAAAAAAAAAATCCACTAGCTCTACACTTCAAATCCTTTCAAAGTTCCAATTTTCATCCGTTTTATTCCAATTTTCCCAAAAAAAAATTCGAAACCCTAAAACTTGATTTTTCTTCAATTCTTCTCTACATTTCTGCAATGTCAGGGTCTAGAAGAGTGTGGAAAGACTCAAGAGCACGGTGAGATGTTCTCCTCCACCATCGTCCGACGAAAACTTTGATATGGAGCCCAAGGTGTCAGCCAACCCATTTGAAAAATCTCCCATTTTAATAGGTAAAAACGTTGATTTTGCCAACTTTACTATTGAAGCACTCGTATTTCATATTGAAAAATATTTTGAAAACAAGGGGTGGGCATCGGTAGCTACTTTAGAAGAACATGCATATCGTCGCCTTATGAAAGAATTTTATAAAAATATGGTTATTACTCATCGTTCGGATGAGATTTCATGTTAACTCAAAAATGTTGGTATCTTGTGTGTGCTGTCGCAGGCACCCAAAAGTAATATCTTAACCTTTAAAACTAATGTAGTAGTGGAAGTAAAGGTCGATTCCACGAAAAGTATGTAATTCAATATTTTAAGATTCGTACAATGATTGAGGGTCTTTGTATGCAAACAATTGTAAATAATGCAATTAATAACAATGAAAATTAAATTAACGAAAAAAATCAAAAGACTAACCTTAGTCCAAGTCAATATCCACATTCGGAACTTTACAATTGATCATCGATGCAAGTATAAATCAACCCATATTTTGAATATTCACCGTTTGAATTATTTTTCTATATTTTCTTACTTGTAATTAATTAGAATACAAGCGACCCAATTAACCATAATTACCAAACAACCTAAGGCAAGATTTAATTTGATAATCACATTACAAATTAGAAAGATCGATGAAGCTAAACAATACAAGCGCAAGCGGTTGCATTTAATATCCTAATATTCAACAATCACCAAAGTAGCAAATTATCAAACCCTAATTGCTTCACAAGTTAAACAAATCAAACAATTATATTTAACTCAACAGTAGATTGTAACGAATAACAAATTAGTAGACCTTCTAGCAATTAGACACAACAATCATGGAAATAAGTGCAGAAAAATATTCAATACTCAAAAACATGAATTAAACTAAGAAAAACCATTTAGATCTCACAATAGTTCCGATGCTTCAATCTTCTTCGACTAAGTATAAACGTTGAGTTCTAATACATGAATATATGAGAAAAATAGTGAAGAATGAAGTTTTGAGGTGTTCTCCCCCGTTCTAGGGTTGCAAAGCAGGTATTTATAGTTGTTTCCATAGGTGACTGACTTAGATTCATAAACTAGGATTTTTGTATTGGGAAACTCATATGAGACTGCATAGTAGTAAGTCATGCGATCACATAGAACAATGAAATTGGGATCTAAAAATCTCTGAAGGTACTCATGGAACCGCAAGGAAGATTACACTATGCGACCCCATAGTTTTGCCAGTTTTTTACCAGATAGCCTTCAATATTTTGGTCATTTCTTTCTCTCTCAATATTCAATTGAAGCCATTCAAGATGCGTTGGAAAAATAACTCAAAGGAATACAAATCTTCCTGAAATATAATTATTCCAATTCGAGCGTTTCATATGCCAAAAATGGGTCTCAAACTGAGACTGAAAATCTGAAGCATAACATTTTCGATTAGGAGTTGATATGTGATAATACTTTGATTGTGTTTTACCCATTTGACTTCTTTCATCATCCAATTGAATTCTAACACTCTCAAATCTTCATCGTAAGATTCCACATAACTTTTAAGTATTTGCATTTCAGTCCCCAAACTTCATTTTCTTTCATTTTGGCCCTTATTTGCTTATTTCTTCCAAATTATGTCATATCCATAGAATTGCCACCTAAATCAAAATACGAACATAATGAATACATTTTGGCACTGATTAATCATATGAGCACATATAATAAGGAGGAAAAAATATGCATTTTACACTCCTATCAGTATCACTATCAACAAAGCTCTTATTTGTGATATTCTTGAGCTTGAGCCTTGTGATATTCAAATTTTTCTTTATAAAACTCATCCTACTTTTGAAGGGTATAACCCTTTCGAGGCATGTTGTCGGGTTACCGGAAAGGATTTTGAAAACATCACAACACTTAGTGCAAATCAACTAACACTTCCATGCAAAGTTTTACAAAACATCATTGCACATGTGATTCTTCCTTGAAAAGGTCATCGAGACGAAGTAAACTTTTTGATCTCTTTATCCTTGATTCCTTTCTTGTTGGACGAAAACTAGGTTTTCCAACTATCGCATTTGGTCTCATAAGGTTTGTGCATTCTTCACGTTAACTTAAAGCTTTGCCTTACAGAATGCTTCTTACAAAACATTTTAAACATTTTGACATCCACTACACGATGAGACATTTGTTAAACTTTTCCCTACCAACACTATCAACATTCAAACCCTTAAATGAATGAAAATAGTAAAAGAACATGGTCAATGGGTGCCTCACACAAAAGGGTTCGACCCACCTCAAGTCTATCCACTCTACGTTTTGAAGGTGGTGAGGATGACGATGTTGATGATATACCGCAAGTTCCATACCCTTCTCATGATGTTATTGCCTCTAGTGCTCCTCGATGTTCAACAAGTGATTTCACATTTACCGAGGATCATTACAATCTTCTCAATGGCCGCATTGACTCTTTACATCTTCGGTCGATGGCCTTGGTGGGATGCTTCAAGAGTTGCAGGTTCAGCAGGCCACCATACGAGCTCAACAAAAGGCCTTCAAGCACAATAGACAGAAATGGAGGCCCAGTAGAATGCCTTCTACGCTCAAATCTATGCACTTTTTCCTCCTTCGGAGTCGTAGTCCTACACTTTATTGCCATTTTAGATTGTCTTTAGAATTTCTATGCCTTATCTACACTCTTTATGTTTAGCTTATTTTGTTGTTTTATTGGACATCATTTTCTATGACTATTTCTTTTATGATCAATGCTAAGGTTATTATGATCCATATTTTACCCTATGGTTTTTGCTTATGCTTTTTGTTTATGCCAAAAGGGGGAATGCAAGTGAGATGATTATGTAAACATGATTTGATAACGTGCTTGGAATATATGAAAAATGGGGAAAGAAGTAAAATCATTTATACTTTGAATGTATGATAATCAATTTGTAACAGACCGCGAATTGCATGAAAAAATTGATATCAAATGTTCAATCATATTCTACAAATCATCTTGTTTGTCACAATTAAAAAGAGAGAAATTGTTGACATATGGTTCATCTTATCTTTTGATTATAAAAAACAAAGTATCTTTTATCTCTAACATTTACATTCAAGTCTTCATTGCTACATTTGGCGAACTTCATGAAAATCTAACATTCACAATCAAGCTTTGAAATAATCAACCATTCACGCCAAAAACAATCGTAGACAAATCAAGACTTGTGCCAAATTCAAAATCGAGCAACAAATCAAGCACTATGAAAACCAGAAATTTCTGGTCTCCCGATGGCTTCAATGGTCAAAATTCTTACCATTCTGATTTTGACATACAATGGCTAGTTTCGACATCACTTTACATTCAATGACATACATTCAAGAGCATTCAAGTGAGATATTTTTGAACAAAAATTGTATTGATTTCTCATTCCATTTATTATCAAATCATTTTAACTTTGGAAACCTTTTGATTAAATCAACTTTTGAAAATCATTCTACACATCAAATGTTTTCATACCTAACACTCGAGCTTCATTCATTACTATTTATTAAAGTGTTAACCTATTTCTCTCTTTGTACTTAATTATGATNTCAAATCATTTTAGTTTTGAAAAACTTTGATCAAATTAACTTTTGAAAATTATTTTACACATCAAAGTTTTTCATACCTAACACTTGAGTTTCATTCATTGCTATTTATTAAAATGTTAGCATATTTATCTCTTGATACTTAATTGTGATCATATCGTTTATTATAGAGAAGTTTCAATTTGTAAAATCAATTCTCTTAAAACTTGTGGATCGTGTTGAGGTCTTGTAAAGCTCAACGTTGTAAAAGGAATGACGCTCCTTATTTGTAAGTCATCAAAAGCTTTGTAAAAGTTAGATTGCACTACAAGTCAATCAACATAGTGAAATTGGACTTATTCATGCTGGAGAGTTTGGTAACAGAGGATGTAGATCATTGCGTTGGATCGAACCTCCATAATTATACTGTTTGCATTCTCTATCCTTATCTACTTATTGCTTTAATATTCATGCATATTATTTAAATTTTCTATCTAATTACTGCATAATTGATTATTGATTAATTTTTCAAAAAAGTTTTAAAAATTAATTCACCCCCCCTCTTGGTTAGCTATTTTTGGGCCATCAACTTCAATGAATAACAATAAATGAAAGATCAAGTGTTATATGAGAAAACTTTGATGATGAAGATGAGTGAAGAATTTGATTCAATCAAAATGTTTTCACAATAAATAATTTGATCATAAATAAGATGCAAAATCAATATAGTTTTGCTCAAAAATGTCTTCCTTTAATGCCCTATAAAATTCTTACAATGAACGCAAAAAATGAATGTATTTATAAAGTTCAATGAGCAAAAATGGGTGAAACTGAACAAGCAACAGGACGTTTGCTTTCGTGTCCGGGCGTACGAAACTAACCGTCGTGTACTAACCATAGAACAGTTAAAAAATTGATTGTTACATGAACTGGACTTCTGCATGGACGATCCAAATGCTCACTACTTGATCCGAGCGTGTGTGGTTCAATTGATTTTGACTTTGCTTGATTATGTGAATGTTTTTGAAAAATGAAAGCTATTAAATTCAAAATATGATCTAAGTTCAATTAAAATTTTGAAAATCAATTTTATTGTTGATAAAAGATTATTTTTTGCAAGTGATGATCAAAATAACTTTTAACATATAAAAATGGTTTTTGAAATTTTATCCTTTATTGCTAAGAATTGAAGCTATTATATCTTTACAAATAAATAGAGAAGCGTCTAGTCTATTGAGCTTCCTTTGATGTTTGACTTTTGTAACTCTTGTCTTGAATGATTTGACCTGAATACTCGACTTTATCTCTACCTTCATTGTGAGTCCAATTTTTAATGTGGAAGTCTTGATAGCGATTTTTTTCTTCTTGATCGATCAATATGACATTGAAGCTTTAAAGCTTAATTTCAATTGTTAGAACCAAAATTAACTTGTTTACTGTGATCAAAATATTGAAGATAAAGTCAATCATAGGTCAACAAATTTATCTGCATATCACAAACGAACTTGACCGAAGGTAATAATTTTTTTATATATTTATAATGCATGATCCCGCTTCCATAGTGGCCCAAACTCTATTTCTGAACTCCCGTTTTAGAATACGTGCAACTTGATTTGGTAATTCATAGTTGTGTATAGTTTTCGTAATTAAGCATATACATGCACTCGAATTTATTTTTCGTAATTGTGCTTATATATTGAAGAACGAGGCTGCTTGAATTATTTCATATATTTGTAAGGGTAATTATATTCGGACCATAATTTTTATTTCTTGAATCACATTTTAATTGCATTTAAGGTTTTTAATCTTTATTCATTATATCACTTATGCCCCTAATGATTTTTCATGTCATTCTTATCATCAAACTTTTCATTAGTTAACATATTTTGTATTTAATAATAGTACTATGTCTAAAAGTCCATTGAAATAGCGTAAAATAATTTATTTATTTTATTATATTTTTAAAAAATTAATAAATTAAAACAGAGAAAAATGCATTTTTGAATAGTGATTTTTGAAGAATGTGGTGTTAAAATTAAGAAAAAAAAATTCGATTTACATATAATATTATTTTATTGAATATTATGTAGTTGAAAATGAATTTAAAAAAAAAAAAAAATAGGGCTCAAACAACACCTAAATGTTCTTTTATAAATGTTAAATGAATAATCTATCATGTTGTTAAAAAGCACAACTTTATAAATATTACATTTTGCTAGAAAAATACTCATGAATAGTTAATGTTTATAAATAATAATTTGTTGGTGCATTTGAAGTAGTACAATATTATTAATATTCTAAAAGAATTATTTTTGAAGAGCATGATATTACAATTTCAATATTCCATAAATACATTGATCAATTGTTCTTGAAAAAGCAATAGTAAAATCATTTTTCAAACGAAAAAAGTGATGATGATAATATTTTATCATACTCTCGAAATGGAACATGTCTCGAAGAATATTAAATGTTCCAGAAGAGTATAACATTACAATTTCAATATTCGAGAAGACTATTGACTTATTGCTCCAAAAGAAGCATACTTTTATATTGAATTAATATACTCGAGAAATAATCACTTGATCTGGAACGAAACACGATTTAGATATTTGAATATTTCATAAGAATATTGCAAAATTATTTGAATCAATTAATATGTGATTTTTCTTGAAGAATATATTCCTATTATTGATAGTAATTTGTTCTCCGCTAAATAAAAGAGAAATTTACAAAAAAATAAAATAAAATTTAACAGTATTTCTTAATTGGTACACTATATGAAACTCTAGTCACCATTTTGATAAACATTGTATTGAACCGAAGTTCAATAACTTTTGTATCTCATTATTTGACATGTCTAGTTCGACCATCACATGATCAATAATAATGCGAAGTGAGAATGAAATGAAATGGACATTTAACAAAGAATCAGTAGATTCTTCAATCCAAAAAATTATTACATGATGCTTGTTCTTTTTATTGAAAAATGATAATTGATTGTCACAAGCTAAAATATAGGCTGAATTCTCTACATTTCTGAAAATTAATTTGGATGATCTATGAATTTCGTCACCCTCCACGTTGACCATCTAAATACTATTTGTATCTAATAAATATGATACATCTACTAGATGATTGCATGATACTCACAACCTGAAGTTTAGGAATTAATGCTCGAATTTTAAATTATGGTCATAATTTTTAAATTATACAATCAAGACAATATGTCTTGTTAATATTAGTGAGACTAAATATCAAAATTTTAATAAATATTAGTTGGAATAGCGATAAATGATTTAACACTATTGTTTGTTAAATACTTTCAATTAATTTTTTAATCGTACCATTGAGAACAAATTATTTCCCAATTTTGTCTAGGGAATGATATTAGCATCATGCCAATATCAAAATTTTCCCCTATATTTGACATATGGTCAAAGTCAAATTTTTCATCTAATTATTTTGATAGTGCAATACATATATAATTGATCCACTACAATTCACTGAGATAGACATTAAAGAATTTTGAGAGTACATATATATATTTTGAACCCTTATGAGATATCTTAAACTATAAATGGTGATATTTTATAACAAGGTTTGTTGATTGTTAATTTCATTGGACAATTCTTTCAGGATTAGGGATAAAAATTAAGAAGCTGAAAATTATATACATCATTAATGCATCATTATATTATCTAAATCCCCGTAAAAGACAATTCGAACCAAAAATTCGAATAATAATTCACTTATATGCATTTATTAATAGATCAAAAATATCTAACACTCTAGGTTTAAATGCTCTTACTCGAATTTGACGTTCTGGAACTACAATTTGTTAATATTATATTTCATAAATTTATGGCACGTTTGAATCGTGATTACAAACAAAGATTGATAAATATCATTTATGAAGACGATATTGCTTGAAGTCTATAACAAAACAATACACAATATGCTTCACCAGAATTGCAATATTGAAGACATAGATGATTTGACACAAGAAGTTTCATTTATCGAAATTAATGGGAGAAAATGTATTCTTTTTCTTAACTCAAGTTTTGTTCCATTGAATTTCACGACAAAGTTTTAACGAGGCGAATATTTTATAATGTATCATTAAAGGGGGAGTCTTGTAAATTATATGTTTATTAGTGAATGACCATTATACCCATATAGCCCTGATTATTATGGTTATTGTATCCCTTACAGACTAAATTCTTCCCTCCATGAAATACACACAAGTCTATTGACTTTTCTACTTTCCCTTCTTTTTTTTTTTATAACACTATTCAATTTCTATTGGATTATAAGATAAAAATAAATGAATATAATTAGAAAAGTCACATGAAATGATATATTTAATTTTACTCAAGAGAGAGATTATTAAATATTTAGAAATATTGATCAACAAGAATGAATACATATTATTTCGATTTACATTAAATTGAAATAATAAGGAGGATTCAAAATCTTAGTATGTATTTAACCTAATCTTACAAAAGCTTTCATAAATTGCTCATTGGAATAATTAGTTTGATTAAATAAATAGTAAAAAAATTCATACAAGCTCGGCTATTTGATTATAATTAATATTAATTGATCCTAGATTAAATATATAATTTTCATGGGATGATACTTTACTTATCGTTATATTACTTGTCTATTGTGAAATTTTGTGCGATCAGTATACCAGTTAAAGTTTTCCATACAAAACACCTCAAAGAAGAAAATCACGAGAAAAACCCAATGTTCATTTATAAAACTTGTACATGTTTCATAATTTTAGTAAAAATTGAATCAAATTTGCACACTAGAATGCGTATGAATAAGTTAAATTTAACAAAAATGCTAAATGTACACACAACATCCCTCTCAAATAGGGGGTGGAGCCCGCGATTTTTAAAATTGAGTGCCTCACTCCCTATGTGAGAGGGCTGTCAAAATGAATGTGAATCAAATGTGTACATCTAACAAAGTTCTAAATTTAAATAAGTAAATATATTAAACATTGCGACAAATATTTTGCAATGGAGTAATTGAGATTTCTCATTGACATGGAAGATAAGCAATAAGTAATATTAGAACTCATATGAATATCTTTTTATTTTATTAGTTTTTCAAATTTATTGAATTTGTCAAACTTCAATATAGACAGAAAAATGAAAAGAGCTGGCTTTATTACAACTATTCCAATAGAATTACAACGTTGTGTTTCCAATTTTGATTGCCAAACAGTCCAATAATATTGCAAATACAACAAGAAAAAACTTCGTAAGGTATAACAAATTGCTGCAACATTGATAATTTTTTACTTATATATAATTTACTTAAAAGAAAATAATTTTTTAAAGCTTAGCCAAATATTGATGATTATTAAATTTAAAAAGTAAATTAAAATTTAGTATTATAATGTTTAATACCGTCGTCCTCTTGAATAAGTTTTTTTTTAAAAAATGCTTGATTTTTGGTAAGGCTCAAAGTCTTCCAATAAATTTTGTTCTTTCCTACTATGGAATTCATAGTTTCTACGAGAAGATCTGTCTCTTTCAAATGATGTGAATTTTTACTCCAAATTCCTCATTAGTTAACAAGCATTTATTTCAAGGTTTTGTCATTTGAGTAAGTAATTCGTTTGATTTCTTTTCTTTATGGTTGATAGAAACTAGGTAATGAGTAGGTAAGAGATTTATTGATCAATGTGTGGTTATAAAATGATAAAGAACTTGAGTTTCCCAAGGTATTCAAAGTCAACGTTCTAAGTAAGTTATATAATGTCAACATTCTAAGTAAGTTCTGAATTACGTGTGGAATAACAACTTATATGTTACAATTGAGTTTTGATAGAGATAAATATTTCAAATTTTATTGATCTTAAGATCAAGTTGCATTGTCTCGTTCAAAAAATTGTACATATTGCTTTTAATAAATAATTAATCAAGTTTGCCCATGGGCAAGTGTGTGAAAAAATTAAACTTAGGCCCCATTTGATTTGTTAAATTTTCCATGGAAAATGGAAAATATTTTTCCACTTTCCACTTTTGTGTTATTATATGACACAAATTTTTCAGGCAAAATTTTTTCCAAC
>CAIGRQ010002657.1:0-16629 GCA_903798375.1 Fraxinus sp. D2006-0159
CAGTATTAAAATTTGAATTTTATTTTAAATTTCAATATTTATTCTATGTCTTTTCTTTTACATTAGTTCTTATTATACTTCCTTATTTTCTGCTTTTTTCTTCTTCGATCATTTTAATTGTAAGGGAAGTAGTACTTCCTTTTCTATTACTCTTCGTATTTTCATGTAACCACAGTATTCCTCTGTCACAAGTGAAGGCATATCAATAAAATTTCGGAGGTTCCACCCTCCTTAAAAAAAAATAAAAAATCGCCCATATCTTCAACACCTATATCACCACCCATATCATCCACATCTTTAACACCCATATCAAAAAAATCATCTGACCAATCAATTTCAGGCTCTCCACCCTTGTTCTCTTCCACATAAGGTACGTAATAACCTTCAACCGTTTGTGGTTCATTGCATTGAGTGTCAACCTCTAAGATCGATGTATGCAATGGCGATGGGGCTACAACATATATCTACACTACGGGATGCCCATCTTTATCCTTAAGCATTTCTTTCATATCATTCGCACTCTCCAATCTCCTCAACCCCTGACCTAAACTCATTCTTCGTTTTTTGTAGTAAAACTCCAACTTCACATCATGACCAACCGCATTTAAGAACTTCATCAAGTTAAATTTCGTAAACAGTGAGGCATGGAAGAAATCGAAGAAAATTACTAAACCATGTTTGTATGTCAAATTGTTTGGCTTGACATAGAAATTGCCTCAATGATGTAATTCAACAGTGAAGTAGCCATAATTTGTACCTGCATGCAAAAAAATTTGGAGATGAGAGAATAAACAGTGAAAGGTGGTATGGAAACAACGTAATGCACACTGACCAAATCCGAAAAATAATGGAATGCACATCACACATTGATCAAAACCCAACTAAAACCACATAAATCTCAAGTCCCAATCACTGTCATGCAAATTGCATATGAATATCTACAAACCCCCAAAAATAACCATCACAGTATTGAAGGTGTTTCCCCAAATCCCATTTCACTAGAGTTCCAAAGTGTAATTTCAAAGAACATCATACGGAGAAGGCATTTTCATTCGACAAACGGGAGAGGCATTTTCGTTCTTACTATATTTTGGTGTACTGTCGTCGGGTTCTCTGATAAATGGAGGAGGCATTTTCATTCGATAAAATTTCCTATGAAAAACAAGAATATACTCTATCAAAAACAGCAAGTATGCCTCGACTACTCGATTTTTGAATTTTTGAACTGAGAAATCAAAAAAATAACGCACGAATAGTGAACTTTACCTTTTCTCAGTTCGTCATCCACTGTGCGCACATACTATTCTCCGATGGGAGGAGATATTTTGGGTTGATTTGAGAAGATGATGAAGAAAGTGGGTGCTCGAAGGGACGTGAACATTGGAAAAGAATGGAATGGAAGATGAACTGTCAACCGTGCGTGTTATGGGGAAGGAAGAGGTTTGTGAAGTGGTCTGACCATTTTAGCCTTGGAGTTTCAAATTAAAATGAGTCCAGGTAAGCATTTAACGGAAAATCTCACGGTATATGGATGGAAGGACATTTTCCACACTGAAACGTTGAAATAAGGGCGAAAATGCAAAAAAATGAAATGTTGGGACATTTTGTACACTCACTGTCAAGCACATGGACGTTTTGTTCTAATAAGTCTTTGTCGGATAGACCTAGCTCGATAAATGTTACATGTAATTACCTTTTTATAACATAACTATCAATTAAATGACTCTAGTAACCCATTTCATACCACGTTTGTCATAAATAGTTGTCAATTGTAATCGCTTTGGTATTTGATATAATGCTTAACACCATACAATTATGACTCGTACGAGTCTTTGTTCTATATTGTAGAGTTGTGATCACAAATTTGCGACCCTCTGAACCTTGTAAATGGAAAGATAATAATTTTTTTTTCTCAATACAAATCAAATGAACGATTCACTCTCCCTCTATACAACAATAAAAAAGAGAACATGTCGTTAAATTACCATAATTTTACTAACAATAATAGAAATGTGAAAAAAAAAAATCTGAGATTTTTGTATTAATTAAATTCCTAAATATCTGATTTAAGTTTAACATTTTTTTATTAATCACCTCAAGTAAAAGTTAAATATTCGGTTGGTCTATTCTATTACAGGCCTTCTAGAAAAGGTTTAGAATTCAATATGAGCCCATTCTATTACATTTTCCATTTGGGCAGCCCAAATTAAAAGGTATGCGTATCAAACTAGAACCCATGTCTGTTTAGTCACATTCATAGAGCAAAGGGGCAAAAGTGGCCTAGGTTTTCTTTCTCGTTATTACACTAAAAATTGGTAACAGTTTAATCACCCTCGTCACCAATTTATCTTGTGTCGCAGTGATTTCTACTTTTCTTCATCACCAAACTTGGAAGGTAGTATCGGATTTTATTAGTGTTAAAACGGGATTTATTCGCAATCGATTCGATTGTTGTGAATGATTTAATTTGAACTCAACTACTTATAATTTATTTTATTTTTTCCAGAATTGTTGTTTCTTGTTGGTAATCTTCCTCTGGAAACAGTGATTTTTTCAACAATATTTCTCTTGAATTTTTGATGCTGTTATTTATGGTTTTCCCCTTGCCTGGCTGCCCCTCAAGTGTAACAAGTGAAATACCCAGGACCAAAATCCAGTGGGGGCAGTTCTCCTGTTAGACCCCTGTTAACAAATGCATACATCCTTCTGATATTCGTTAGTCGTTTTGATTTTGAATTAATCAAAATTAATTACTTGATTCATAATGTCAGTGTACTTAAATTTGCAGATAATTAATGGGGAGCAAAAAGAGAGTGTCCGATACTATAGAAGAAGCAGATATATTGGAAGAGAACGAATTGAGTTCGGGGTATGAAGATGCTAGTCCCAAACCCTCTAAAAAGAAACTGAAGAAGGAGAAAAAGAGAAAAGAAACTGAAACTGAAACTCATGAAAACGAAGATCAAAATGGAGTGAATGTGCCATCAACCCCCTCAATTACCCATAAGATTTCTGTAAATTCAATGGAAAGAAAAAAGAAACGAAAATCACTAGACAAAGAAAGACACTGTACTGCCCCTGGAAAAATGGGTTTAGAACTAGAAACAAATAAAAACAAGAGTATAGCTCGAAGTCGTGGTGGTGGTGTTTTGCCTGAGTTCCACATTGGGGTGTTTAAGGACCTTGCGGCAGCTGATGCAAGTGTCAGGGAAGCAGCGGCTAAGGCCTTGGTTACAGAATTGATCGATATTCAGAATGTTTATGATATGCTGGAGGATAGGCAAGTAGTGGAGTGCGCTCTGAAATTGGAAGCGGAGAAGGATGATGGGTTGTATAACTGCGCCCCATCCTTGAGATATGCTGTTCGGAGACTCATTCGTGGGGTATCCTCGTCAAGAGAGGTGCGTTTTTTCTGTTATTTCAAGTTGTTTCATTTCACTTATTTTTAAATAGTATGTTTTTTGTATGTGGGAAAATCTTGTGCATAGTTAGGCTAATCATAGTTTCTCCGCAATGTTATATTAACAATCTCTGTTCTTTGTTTTCATGATTCAATCATTTTTTATTTTTCTATATGTTTTATTCTATATTATCGATGTTCAACCTTTGGAGTTAGATGTTTAATGGACCTTGTAATTGATATACATAGAATAATGCTCATTAGTGGAATCAAATTTTCTATGAAGGGGGAAAAATGGATCTTGTGTTGTTAACATGTTGATGTTGGTATCTGGTCGAGTTATAACTTAATGAACAAACTCTCGCCAACTTTCTAGGAAATAGAAAGATCGTGTCCACTTTTTTTTTTGCTTGAATTATTAGTAACTATCCTCTTCTACATTGTTTTTGGTACTTAATAATGGTCCATTGGTTCTTGTATTGAATGCTTTCCAGATCTTACTATTAGATTGTACGTCAATGCTCAGATTTATTGACATTTATTTTCTGATACTGACTAGTTAGAAGTTAAAATTTCAGCTCTTGTTTATGCAGGCCTTCTAGGTTTTCCCCCCTTCCAGTGGTGTGCAGAGCTAATTTTGAATAGCTTTGTATTTTATCCAAATGAACTTACCTGC
This sequence comes from Fraxinus sp. D2006-0159, assembly GCA_903798375.1. Classification (NCBI taxonomy): domain Eukaryota; kingdom Viridiplantae; phylum Streptophyta; class Magnoliopsida; order Lamiales; family Oleaceae; genus Fraxinus; species Fraxinus sp. D2006-0159. The sequence continues at coordinate 4,077 of CAIGRQ010002657.1, forward strand.
ATATAGAGGTGTTTCATTGGCTCTGTATAGAGTATAATTGATTCAATTTCAATCTAAAGTATGCTTTCTGAGGTAGTTTTAGGTAATTTATCTCCTTCACAAAGATGACCTGAGATGACTTTTTCTCAATTAATAACTTGGGTGTTACTTAGATGTGTGGGTACATTTATTTATTGGAACAAATGTGTTTATGTGAAAATTGTCTTGTTATCTACAAGATCTAACATTTCTGCAAAACTTATGGCATAGATGTGATTTTCCCCTCTTCTTTCTTTTTCAGTGTTCTAGACAAGGATTTGCATTGGGCCTTACAGTTTTAGCGGGTACAGTTTCTAGCATCAAAGTGGAGTATTTATTAAAGCTAATTGTTAATTTATTGGAGGTATCCTCTTCAATGAAGGGTCAGGTGGGTAATGTTGCCTAATCATGTTGCAGGATTTAATTCTATTGCCATTTTCTCTTTGTAAAATCTTGAGCTGGTTTTGTAGGAAGCTAGAGACTGCCTGTTGGGCCGCTTGTTTGCATATGGGGCTCTGGCTAGATCTGGTAGACTGACTGAAGAATGGATCGCAGAGAGGAACACTCCTTATGTTAAAGAATTTACTAGTTGTCTTCTATTGCTTTCAGCTAAGAAGCGATACCTTCAAGAACCTGCTGTCTCAGTTATTTTGGAAATGGTTGAGAAGGTACTCTTATCTGTAAAGAAAACCTAATGGTTGTTGTTGTTGTTGGGGTCCGGGAGAGGCCTTACCTTTTTATTGACTTTGATTATTTATTTATTTATTTATTTATTGCTGTTCTGATTGAATAACTAATTCCATGATTTTTCTATTGCCATTAACTCCAACAATTTCGACAGCTCTTAGTGATGTGGCTCGCTCCTTAGATCTTAACATTTATTGTGCTTGTTTGGGATTCTTTATAATTTGATATAAATGAGTAATGGATAAGTGAGTAGTAGTTGTGCATCCTACAAAATGCGTGGTTTTAAAATTTGACCAATTTAAGTTTAGGAGATCCAAACAAACACATTGTTTGAAATTTTTAAGAATAAGTTCATGGTGAACATTTGTAGGCACAACCTTATGCCATTGTAGAATATGCAACAAATTGCTTTTTCCAGAAAAGTAAACCACTCATCAACTTGTCTAAATTAAAAGTTCATCTGAAAAGGTTGGGAACTGAAAAGTCCTATGTTAAAAATTGAGGATTTGCTATATGTATTAAAAGTTTATGACTACTTGTGCAAATTTTTCAAAACAAAAAAAGATGGAAAATTAGTAGTGTGTGGACTCTGGGAATCTAACCCAGGTTGGTTGCATTCACATTGTAAAACCTTTACCATTAGGGATTAGGCTATACAGATTATGTAAAAAAACTGACGTTTTAATATTTATTGTTTGTGTATTGCCTGGTTTTAAATTCTAAATAAATTTTAAAATATTGCCTGGGTGAACCCCCCCGGTGCCTCCACCCCTAAATTTTCTATAGAGGTTAGGCATTAGAGATTTTCTATGCACATGCATGCATGAAAACAGGGGTGTTGACAATTGTATATAATTTGATGAAATACTAAAGAATTTGATTACTGGTTCCATGGTTTTTTAGGTTCTATAATAAATTTCTATTTTTAGTGTTGTCGCATTAGTCTTTCTTCTTGTTCCTTCATCTCCGTATCTTGACAGTTATGTCGCCATTTATCTAAATCATTGATGTTGGCCATGGTTTCTCAGTTACCCCTTGAAGCCCTGTTGAATCATGTAATTGAAGCACCAGGGATTCAGGAGTGGTTTGAAGGAGCAACTGAAGTAGGAAATCCTGATGCTTTGCTTCTAGCTTTTAAAATACAAGAAAAAATTGGTGCCGATGCTAAATCATTTTCCAAACTTCTGCCTTCTCCATACAATCAAAGCAGGGTTTTCTCTGCTGATCATTTATCTGCCATTTCTAATTGCTTAAAGGTGATATTCATATTTTTTTTCCAGTTATTACCGTTGAGAATGGTAGAATCTTGATATGTTTATATTATTGATCTATTCATTATAAATATATTGTAGGAGTCCACCTTCTGTTTGCCTCGGATTCATAGTGTCTGGCCTGTTTTGGTAAATATTCTCCTTCCCGACTCTGTTGTGCAAGATATAAACTTTGCATCAGGTCCAAGTAACGCTAAGAAGCATAAAAGAGGTCGCAAGGGTAGTTCCCTTGAAGATATCGAGAAAAATCTTAAATGCTTTTTTGACGTTATTATTGAAGGATCACTTTTAACGTCCTCTCATGATCGAAAGAACTTAGCATTTGATGTTATGTTGCTTCTACTACCGAAGTTGCCTGCATCTTGTGTGCATGTAGTATTGTCCTACAAAGTTGTCCAGTGTCTTGTGGATGTACTTGCAACAAAAGATACTTGGCTTTACAAAGTTGCACAAAATTTTCTTAAAGAATTGTCTGAGTGGGTCCAGCATGATGATGCCAGGAGAGTTGCAGTTATTGTGGCTCTGCAGAAAAACTCCAATGGAAAATTCGATTGCATCACCAGGTCAAAAACAGTTAAAGATCTCATGTCAGAGTTGAAGTCAGGATGCGATCTGTTTATTGAAAATCTGATGACCATGTTTCTGGAAGAAGGTCATACTTCAGAGGAACCATCAGATCAGAGTCAAACAACAGATGACAATTCGGAGATGGGTTCCACAGAAGATATGGATTCTGTTGGAAATCTGGGAAGTCCTGATTTTCTCAGAACCTGGGTTGTTGAATCTCTTCCCAGTGTGCTGAAGCATTCAAAGCTAGATCCGGATGCAAGGTTCCACGAGCAAAAGAAAATTCTGAATTTCTTGTCTGTTCAAGGACTATTCTCTTCAGCTATTGGGACAGAAGTGACTTCTTTTGAATTACAGGATAAGCTTAGGTGGCCAAGGTCGGCAATTTCTAATGCTTTATGCACTGTATGTATTGATCAGCTACAATTATTGCTTGCAGATGCTCAGAAAGGGGAACAGCTGCGATTACTGTTTCCAGATGCTCAGAAAGGGGAAAAGCCTTATGTGGTAGCATGTGGTCTTGATGCAAATGATCTTGGATCTTACTTTATGAGGTTTCTGAGTATATTATGCAGCATCCCTTCAGTTTCATTATCAAGGGCCTTGAGCACTGATGATGACGAAGCATTCAAAAAACTGCAAGCTGAGTTATTGAAACTGCAAGCAATGCAGAGTCAGTTATCTAGAGAGGTATCCATAGTTTTGATATTTCCCACACTAAGACTAGCTCCACATTGTTTTTCACAATCTTTTAATAATTTTTTCCTCTATTCATTTTATTGTACTAGTCTTCATGTTGGGAAGGGAGGGGGTGCTGGTTTTATGATCTTTGTTGTGGTATGCAGAAAAAGATTCTCCTAGATTAATTCCTACTTATTTCTTATCCTTTTTGGTTTACATCCTCTACCTGGATTCTAGTTGTGATGCATGACAATGAACTCCAGATTAAGTTTCAAATAATTCCTCATTCCTCATTTATTTTAATAGATGAATAATTTACATCCTCTACCTGGATTCTAGTTGTGATGCATGACAATGCATTCCAGATTAAGTTTCAAATAAATCCTCATTCCTCATTTATTTTAATAGATGAATAAAACTATGTCGTACACCTTTTTTAGCTGCGGGGAAGAAATCCTGATCTTAGCATGGACGCGAGTAAAATTCATGCCATGAGGTATTTGCTAATCCAACTGCTGCTTCAAATCCTAGTCCGACCTGGGGAATTCTCTGAAGCTGCTTCTGAACTTATTATGTGCTGCAAGAAAGCTTTTGGCCCTTCTGATCTTCTGGAATCGTCTGGTGAAGATGAACCAGATGGGGATGGTACACCTGAGTTAATAGACGTTCTTGTAGACACATTGCTTTCCCTAGTTCCGCAGTCATCAGCTCCTATGCGATCTTCTATCGAGCAGGTAAGTCACAGAACACTATGTATACCCATGGGGTGACTGATTATTAGATGAATATTCCTCTCCCTCATCTTTAAAAAATCTTGTGAATCTATAAAAACTGTTCTCAATTAAATATCTGTATTATATTGCTTTACTAGGTTGAGCAAGTTTCCATTTATTTTGTTACATTAGAATCCTCTATATTGTTGCCTCCTCCAATGTCTTTACTGAATTCCCAACCCACTGAAATGAAATCTTAAATACGATAAGGCGAGAGGTTCTTATTGCTAAAATTGTTGTAAGGTACATTTCATACATTCCAGTCTCTAGGTAGATTATAGGTCTTCAATTGAGTACAGCTCATGAGATACTGTACGAATATAACTGTGTTGCAAAGCATCAATTTTCTTCTCTAATCATACATGCAGAGTTGCTATAAGTGAACTTTGTTAGCATATTGAAGGACAATATTTTCTTAAAGATGATTCATCCCATGATTAACAGATAAGTTTGAGCCCTACCAGTGAGTTGGGTTAGGATGTTGAAGAACCAACATTTTCTTGAAGATGATTCATCCATGACCAATAGAGAATTTCAACCATCATAGGATTGCCCAATTTTCCTAATCTGTTCTTATTCAAGCTTTTCATCAAATTTGTTGTAGACAGTAGTTTTATGTTCTCGAGGTTAGTCAGAGTTGGCTGAATTGATTTCATTAATACTATCAATCCTATATATACTAGTGCACTCCATCTACAAAAAAGGAATAGTATTATCCTATTACTAATTAATTCCTAGCTAGACTATACATAGAATACCAGTTAAATAGATCTCCTATTTAACACCCCTCTTAAGTTGGCGTATAGATATTACACACGCCCAACTTGGATAGTAATGTATAGAATGTCACCAGCAACTGAATTATCCCCTAGACAAATACTTGTCACTAGAAGCCTACATACAAACAACAATCACAAAAAGCATGCACGGGATGGTGATAAGTCTTTGAACAATAAAGGCCCTGTACACGCATCCACAAGTAGTGCACATAAATAGAACCTCTTGCAATCAGCAGAAGCCCTTCGTGCATGATACCAAATTGACAACCGCAAGAGGTAGTTCACATAGTAGATGTAGTCTTTGCACTACAGTAGAAGATAGATGTCATGGATCAATGGTGAACAACATAAAATAGAGAGGTCTAATCTGTAAGAATCCGAAGGAGTACCACGATGTTGGGTTGACCAGGACGAAGGGTCGCGCAACACTAGAAAGGGTTGCCAAAGGGTGTCTTTGGTAGCGAGAACAATAGAAGGGCCGTACAAAACTTTAAGGCGTAATTGAAGGTCGGGTTGATCAAGAAAAATGATCGTACCACAGAGAATGGTTGTCGAAGAGTCGCAACTCTAGGAAAAATGGGAGAAATTGGAGGACAACTGCAACTACGATAAAAGATTTGATAACCACCAAAAAAAATTAGAGGTAGTAGAAAACCCAATGGGTCAACGTTCGTAGAAAGAAATCTCGATCATAGATATCATAAAATAAATTCGAAGACTCCATTAGCAAAAGACAAAAAACGAAGGTCTATTGCTGCATTAAAATTTAGTTTTTCTCAAACAATCACAAAATAACTGAGTGAGGACCAGCACTACAGAAGACCAAAAATCAAGGTTGTTGCTGCAACAAGTCCGGGACTATCTATAGATGGTTGCGAAGCTCTGGGTGGTGGTCGGAGGTCGCAATGTGGCGGAATAGGTTAGGGTTTATCTTGGGTTTCTTTGATTTCATAACTTTTTTTTGTTCTTGAATTAGGGTTTGCAATTTAGGGCTCAATCCCTAAGTAAAAATCGTAATTTTCAAACCAAAATTGATATATAGAATAGAAACAAAAAAACTTGGCCGAACGAGCGACCCAAAGCCATTGAACGGATGCAGTTTTAAGTTTAACCAAATTCGGATCAAATTTGCTCTGATGCGAAGTTGAAATTTAAGCGAAATTGATTTTATTTATATAATCAATCCTATATATACCAGTGTTCCAAAAAGCATAATGTGTGGCTATGCGTGGAGGTTAAACTTCGAGTTAGGCTAGCCTAGGTGTTAAAAAACATAAAAAAGTGTTTTTATTTTTTAATATTATTTTAAAATTTTAATCAATCTAAAATCATTTAATAATACATACAAATTATAGTACCAAATACAGTTTTAAGAGCTTAACAAAATAATATGTTTTCGTACGATAAATAAGAAATAGTATAATAGTGCTAATTGAAAATATTAGGAGAGTTTATTTTTTGTTAATTAGCTCATGTTTGGTACATATTAAAATTTTCATTTTCATTTTTCTACTCATTTTCAACCACACGTCTTTCAATAAAATAATATTTTTCATCACATCAATAAATTTTCATTCTTTTTTAACCACACATTCTCCATCAATTTACTATTCCAGAATATATTCTTCCAAAATAATATGGCTCAAACACACCCTTAGTAAAAGATGGGGAAAATGATTAAGTAACTTAATAAAATATAAATAACTATTTATGCGATAGTACAATATGCTATAGCCAAATCAAAGGTACAATACTCTACAACCAAACCAAATGGATTCTTATTCCACAACGAAAGCTCACAACATAATCCTTGGAGACGTCCTCTATAAATTATTGGGTCAATAAGTGGGTAAACAACTTGTTGAGCCTTTCAATCCAATTGGCTAAAACTTGAAAAATTTATAAATATTAAACAATAATAATTTTTAAACTTTTAAAATTGTTTGGAAATAAATAAATAAATAATAATAATAATAATGCACGCCTTGATGCGCTTTAAATGGTCAATGGAACGTTGCCGTTGACCGCTTAATTAGCGCCCAGGCCCTAGGCGTGCATTTTTGCCACGTCTCGCACCTAGGCGCTCCATTTACAACACTGATATATACTAGTGCAATTTATCTATATAAAGAAAAATATTATCTTATCACTACAATTCCTAGGCTAGAATACAAGTTAGAATAGATCTCCTATTCTAACTGTCAGTCACGTTAGGATCAACATATTTATTGATGTGTTATGTGCCTTGTTCAAATAATTGGAGCATGGCAACTAAGAATATGTTGTTTCTTTGTCGAAGACAGAGAGAAGTTATGACCCTTAATCTTGCGTTGTTTATCCTTTTTGGTAGACTTATTTTCAAAACAGTTTTAATCTGAATATTATATTGCTTATTTTGCGCTTTCATGCATATCGATTGTGCAGACAATCCATAATTAGCTGCATATTTAAATCAATCACTAGTTGCTTCTGTTATTATCCAGGTTTTTATGAATTTTGGTCCCAATAATGTCTTTATAGGTTTTCAAGTTTTTTTGTAAAGATGTTACGGACGATGGGTTGCTTCGGATGTTACAAGTCATCAAAAAGGATTTAAAACCAGCTAGACACCAGGATACAGATAGTCAAGATGAAGGCGATGCTGATGATGATCTTCTTGCTATTGAAGAAGCAGAGGAATCTGATGTGGCTGAGACAGGTGAAACTGGTGAAAGCGATGAGCAGACAGATGATTCTGAGGCAGTGGTTCGGGAAGATTCTGATGATGAATCCGATGAGGGGATGGATGACGATGCAATGTTCAGGATGGATACTTATCTTGCACGAATTTTCAGGGAACGGAAGAACCAAGCCGGAGGTGAAACTGCCCATTCTCAGCTTGTTCTCTTCAAGCTTCGCGTTCTCTCTTTGCTGGAGATTTACCTACATGAAAATCCAGGTAAGATTTTTATTGTCAAGTTTGCTTATGATTCCTCAAAATCTCATTTGCATAAACATCAAAGCATGATTTCTGCATCATTTCTCTTTGCATTCCTTAGGTTAGTTGCATTGTGTCAATAATCTTCTCAGAAGCCATAATCTAGGAATTCATTTAACAGCATGTTTTTTTAATGTCATCCACTTTTCTTTTTTGTTTTCCTTTGGGAGTTCTTAACTTCGGAGTTACACCTTTTGGCCAATGTTAGTCGCTTCGGAAATACCAGACTCGTCTTCAAATTAAGCGAAGGAGTGATTATGGGGGAAGAAAAAAATAACGGTACAAGGATAGGTTTATTTACAAATTACATCATTCATTTTGTGAGCAAACTTGTACTGATATTCTGCATTTCAACATTTTCATATATGGAAGTCAAATATTTTGATTCACTTCATTCATCTTTGCAGAAGTAGGGTATTAAGATTTTCTTGTATACAGGTAAACCGCAGGTGCTGAAAGTTTTCTCACACCTTGCTCAAGCATTTATACATCCACGTACTACAGAAGGTAGTGAGCAGCTCGCCGAGCGGATTTGGGGTATTCTGCAAAAGAAAATCTTTAAAGCGAAGGACCATCCGAGAGGTGAAGCTGTACAGCTTTCTTTACTTGAAGCACTTTTGGAAAAGAACTTGAAGTTGGCAGCAAAGCCTTTCAAGAGGAAAAAGTCTGCTTCCAATCCATCTAAAAAGAAGCAATCTGCCTCGTGGAATCGATACAAAAGGATAAGTTCACTTGCTCAAAGCTCTACGTTTTGGATTTTGAAGATCATAGATGCAAGAAACTTTTCATCCTCTGAATTGCAGAGGATGTATGATATTTTTGAAGTTGCATTAGTAGCCTATTTTGATAGTAAAAAGTCGCAGATGAAATCTGATTTTTTGAAAGAAATATTTAAAAGACGAACTTGGATTGGGTATCACTTCTTTGGTTTTCTTTTGGAGAAATGTGGTAGTGCAAAATCACAGTTTCGGCAAGTTGAAGCTCTTGATTTGGTGAAGGAGATTTTGAAATCATTCGTCTCTTCTAATGCTGATGACGAAAGTGGGCAGAATGCATTAAAGATGATGTTGAAAAGCCATCTTCCAAAGATATGCCATCTAATCAAGCAGTTAGTGACCAACATGCCCGAAAAGCAGTCCAGACGAGCTGATGTCCGTAAATTCTGTACCAAAATATTCCAAATTTTAAAGGCTCATAACCTGAGCTCGTCGTTTCTTAAAGCTTTGGAGCCGGATGGTCATACTGCTTGTGAATCTCAACTTGGAGAGACATTTCTTTCTATGAAGAAGCAGGAACACTAATACGTAGCAGCATCAGTTGCTGGAAGCTGTATTCAGGGCTCATTCAACCTCAATTACTGCGAAGCTTGGGAAGTGGTGAATTGGCATTACTCCTCAGAGATAGGTTTGATGGTGCTTTATTGACCTTGGAAACTGTTGTTAACTTGTCATAAAACACTTATTTGCAGGATGTTGTAGAGTTTTCTTCCCCTGTTTATCTGCAGTTTTCTTGTTCTATCTTTAGTGTTTATTTCAGTCATTGGTCCTTTCCAAGTTGCAGGACCATTCAATTTTGAGCCAAACTAGTTAGTGTATTTTATTTCTCTCTCTCTTTGTATGGACTCCTATAATCAACCTTTGTTACAACCCTTTGTATGCTTGGTGCATCTTCCATATGAAGTATTGAATAGAAGTAGACTGTAAAAGCAAAAGGGTTAAAATGGTTATGTTGAAGGCAACTTGATTTTCCCCATTCTTTTGGAAGTAGGACACGTGTGGGTTTAGTTAAATATTGAAAAGCAATCTCTAAATGATCTTTTTGACATATTCCTTCCCTCTTATTGAAGTGCAAGAATGAAACAAAGTAACTGGGTCTACTTGATTCCCCTTCCCACCAGAAGCTTTGATCAGTCTGTTTTGGAGGAATATTAGGTTCTGTTCAGCGATTGATCTCTACGACTCTTGCTTTCTAATTGGCAGTAGAACAAATTAATTTTGTACTTCAATTCATGGGCGATTTGGAGTATTGAATGGGACAAAAACACACATTATGCAAAGATCAAATGCTAAGATTGGGTGAGGTGTTAATGGCATTATGCATGAGTCATCAAATGATGCGACATGTGCACATGAATTGACGTCTTCTTGACAGCGGATCATTGTCCAAAACGAGCATATTCGTAGATTATTAAAGAAATTATTGGTCTTTTAAGTAGTTTTTAGCTGGCTGATTTGAGCCCTATGAAAACAAAAGAAATCTGTTCAAATTTAGAGAAATGGAATGCGTCTCAAGTCTTAACAACAAAGAGGCATTGGTTATGCCAGTGATGGAATATGGCTGGACATTAGTGGTGCGGACGAGTCAAATCGCTTGGGGCTCAATTCGATCCAACTCGACCCACAACTCTAAACGCGCCATGTGATGAGTCACAATTTGTGGTCCTGTTCGACTCATGGGTCACAAATATCTTTTTGGTTTGACCGTTGGTAGCTAAACGGTCATTTGTGACTGTCATAGGTCCAATTTTAATTTTTTAATTTTTAATTGGTCTATTTATTTCTCCTATAGAAACCTTCATTTCACTTCAATTTTCTTCCCAATTTTCTACCTTATCAATTCACAATTGTTATAATGTTCATGACTCTTCCTTTGTGTAGTTTAAAGTTGTTTTGTTTCAAAATTTACTTATTTGAGTTTTATTTTTGTCCAATTATAGTACCCACCCATGTCTTCTGTGAGTTCAGCAAGTTCTCTCTCTAGAACAAATTGTTTGTGTTCTTGACCTCATGAAAAATTCTAAAAAGGGACTATATGAAGATATTTCTTTCAAAGTCAAGACTCAAGAAATAACTCGAAAGAGGAAATATATAAATTATAAAGTGTTTTGAAGTTATAATACACACAAATATGTCCAAGTGCTGCCGCGGCTTGTCCAATGTCAATTAGAAGAAACAAGATTGGGATAGTTGTGAATTGCAAGGTGTTTGTTTTTGTTTTCTCGTGGCACGTCTAAAGATTTTGATAAAACTTATGGAATGCGGTGCGGTGGAGAATTTTGATGTTAGATACTATGTCCACGGGCTTAATTTGGAAATGATGATGTGTTGAAAGGCGGACGTCGGCAGGAGGCGGCGCCACCTCGGTGGTGAATTAGATAATCAATCACAAGGGAAAACCCTTTTGACTTTCTTTTAAAGGTTGAACCCTAACCTTGAGGGCCTCCCACCGACCCTGCCCTGGACCATCGTGGAGGAGGTAAATCGTAGAATGTTATTGGAGGGCGAGAAGAGTAATGTTATTTATAATTAATCACGATCGTCATTGTTTTAAGTGGTGGTGGATTTGTTTCATTTAGTTACTCCATGGAATGGTGATTCTATTCTATTTGATAAATTGTGCAGTGAATTAGTCGTTACCATCACTGTTCTAAAGCGGTGGTGGACTTGTTTCTTCGATTTTTTTTAAAAAAGTGTGGGGTCCATTTTTTTTATATTTTTTTTTTGCAATATTTAATTCACATGGAACCCACCCATGCAACTCATCTGTATTTCTTCTGTAAAATGTTTTCTGTACATATGGATAATTCCAAGAGATTTTAGAATTTTTCGGTAAGTCGAGCCAATAATCAACCTAAAAAGTCCGATTAGAACGCAAGAGGTAAAATCAGTTTAAATATGTAACTTCGTGAAAATATATTGTATATATTAAATCTTAGCTTGTGTTTGAGCCCCATTTTTTAGGAAGAAGTAGGTTTTGAATAGTGATTGATGGGATAATGTGTGGTGAAAAAGTGATGAAAAGTTTTAGATTTGTGTGTAATATTATTTTATTTGAAGAATGTGTGGTTGAAAATGAATACTGTAAAAAAATGAATGGGAAAAAATGAGAAAGAATGGAGCTCAAACACAAGCAAAAGGAACAATATAAAATGAATACTGTAAAAAAATGAATGGGAATGGAAAAAGACAACTTNGTAAAAAAATGAATGGGAAAAAATGAGAAAGAATGGAGCTCAAACACAAGCAAAAGGAACAATATAAAATGAATACTGTAAAAAAATGAATGGGAATGGAAAAAGACAACTTCAGATTCTGACTCGTGATTTTTAAAATTGTTTACTTCAATTTTTTTTCTGACTTGCAGAAAAAAATTATGTAACAATATAAAATTTTAACTTCGTCTACAACAAAAGTAGTCTATCCCAAACACGAAAAAGAGAGACTGAAATTCAAATTTTTTATTTTATTGATTTTTTAAAAGGAACTGAGTTGTGGGCTCATCTCAGCCCATAAAGCCCACGATCCTAAGGACCAAACTAGGCACCATTGTAGACACGAGTCAAACTCTCGTGTCTAAAATCAAACCCACTCGACTCAATTGCCACTCCTACTTGCAAACCTACAAAATAAATGCTACGTAAGGATCACAATTTTTACATAAAAACTATGTACTTCAGTTTGTCGAATTTGTTGCTCTTATATTTCAGTGATTGTGCTGTTTATTAAATTTTTGATATAATATGAAAATGTATCCTGTCCAAAATGCCCTCACCTTTTTAGAAAAAAATTATTAGATTTTTAATTTTTGGATCAACTGACGGTTTTTGGAATCAAATTAAACGTTATTTTGGACTTTGACTGTGATTTTTTTAAAGGTTTGGTGCCGTTGGTTGTACAAATGAAAAATTTGGACAAAGTCTACAACTAAATAAAATGTTTGATACCCCGACTGCAATTTTCCATTTCTAAAATGGGATCTGAATTCCTCCAAACAACAGATGAGTGGATGGTAGATTATTTG
>CAIGRQ010002659.1:0-10925 GCA_903798375.1 Fraxinus sp. D2006-0159
TTCAATATGATTCTTCATAGTCTCGTTTGATCAATTTTGTTTCCACGACGAGCATTGCATGCAAATTACTTGGCCTCAAACTTCACGGCTTCGATTTTATTCTTGTGCAAGAATCACTATAGACACTCGAAGTCAATTTGTTAGAAATAAACATGATTTGTTTGTGATAATCAAAATGAGACGTCAACCATATGTCAACACATATCTCCATTGCTGAATACATGATCCACAGTTTCAACCGAGGGATTAACACAGCACTCGCATTTGGAGGCCAACGGAATCTCAATGGCTTGCACCATGTTGTCTACTGGTAAGCAATTTAATTTTGCTCTCCAAGATACAAACGACAATCTTTTAGGAACTTTATTGTGCCACAACTAACGTTTCCGTGAGCAATCCACACCCTTTTGGCGAATCAAGTCCCAGGCAGATTTAGTCGAGAATCTCCCATCCTTACTGAGCTTCCATACAAATTGATCTCTTTCTCCCATTTAACTTCAGTTGAATCCTTTCAATAGCGGATGCATGATGTTCTTCCACTAGCTCCCTAAGACATGTTTTGTTCTAGTTTCCATTAGTTGTTAAAAGGTCCTTTACCAGCAATTTCGATCCCACCACCTCAAGACCAGACTCGGCCAAACTGTGGTTGCCGAGCCAGTTGTCGTACTAGAAATTTGATGATCCGTCATGAACATGAACAAAAGAATTTTGCAACACCATGGGTAATGCTGACACGACACCCTTCCAAAATTGAGATTGTGTAGGGGACATGTTAACCGAGGTCACCGCCTTATTTTTTATGCATTTAGAACCAAAGAAATCAGCCCAAAAGGAATTCCTTACCATCAACTTCCATGCAAATTTCATAAACAAGGCTTGTTGCACTTTATTAAAGTCCCGAAAGCCCAGTCTACCCTCTTCGACTGGATGACAAATTTTTCTCCATGATACCCATTTCCTTTTCCTAGAACCATCAGTTGCATTCCAGAGGAAAGATGATAGTACACAATTTAGATCACTATGAACTCTTTTAGGTAAATTTAATACAGAAAGAACATGGATTGGCATACTCCCAAGGACATGTTTGATCAAGATAATTTTCCCCCCGAAGGACAGTAGGTGTCCCTTCCATCCAGCCAACTTCTTTTGAATTTTCTCCAACAACGGTTCAAATATGTGTTTCCTTAATTTACCCATATATAGTGGGACTCCTAAATAAGTACAAGGCCATGCCCCTTCTTTAAATCCTGACAAACCCAAGAGCTTTCTTTTATGGGCAAAAGTAATATGTTTAGAGAAAAAAATAGAGGATTTCATAGGATTCACCATTTGACCCGACCTCAACTCAAAACTTTTAACCAGTTCAAGTAACTGGCTAGTCGACTTTTTATTACCATTAGCGAAGATAGGTAAATCATCAGCATAAAACAAATGACTAATCACCATTCTTCCGAAGTGTAAAAGCTGGATTTGCTTGTGCCACAGTAAACAAATACGGTGAAAGTGGGTCCCGTTGGTGTACTCCTCTGGAAGGTTTAAAAAAACCACGTGTTGTCCCATTTAGCATGATCGAGTAGCAAGGAGAGGAAATGCAGTTGAAGATAAGATTTACCATTGATCAGAGAAACCCAATCTTCGTAAAGCTGCAAGAAAGAATCGCCAGTTCACCCTGTCATAAGCTTTGGCTATATCAATTTTCATTAACATGTTCCCACCTCGTACTTTCTTATGGATACTGTGTACCATCTCCTAGGCTATTGATATGCTGTCAAAGATGCTCCTCCCATGGATGAACGCTGATTGTTCATGAGAAACCATCTTATCCAGTAAAGGTGCCATCCTCGCCACCATGATTTTGGCTAAAACTTTGTACACCACTGAACACAGACTAATAGGCCTGAAGCTAGCAAAACTATTGGGAGACTTAACCTTGGGAATCAGAACAATATTTGTTGCGCCTAAGGCAGTAGTTAATGGGTATCCCTCAAAAAATCCTGTGGCCAGTGCAATGAGATCAACCTTAATAATATCCCACGCCTTGATGAAGAAATATGCACTAAAACCATCCGGACCTGGGCTGCTAACCATTGAGATCGATCACAGGGCTTCCATTCACCTCATCCAAACTTGGCGGATTACAAAGTGAGTGGTTTTCCTCCACTGATATTACCGGCAATAGCAGTTCCAGGTCTGTTTTCGAAAATGTGATGGGAGACACGGTCAGTAGCTCTTTAAAAAATAGGACCGCGCCCTCATGAACTTCCTTAGTTGATCTCAACACATTACTATTATCAATTACCATGTGTTCTATAACTTGGCTTTGTTTTTTATTTCTAACCGAAGTGAGAAAAAATTTTGTATCCCCATCCCCCTCTTGAAGCCATTTAATACGGGACTTTTGCTTCCAAAGAATTTCCTCTCTTTCTAACCATCCTTCATATTGCTTTCGGCATTCTAATAAATGATGTTCAGTTTCCAGAGAGAAGTTCTCAATCAAAGCATTTTCCAGGTGTGTCAGTTTATCTTCGAAGAGTCCTATTTCTTGTTGCACCCGACCAAAAACCTCATAATTCCAGGCTTTTAACTTCTGTTTCAGAATACGGAGCTTAATTCCAAAACGGACCATAGGGGATCCAGTAAAATTTACCTCCCAGCTATGTTTTACCAGAGTTCGGAAATCCGGGTGAATGCACCGCATGCGAAGAAATCGAAATTGACGGCAACCTGGTTGATTCGAGTTATCTCTACCATGTAGTACCATCGGGCAATGGTGTGAAGATGTCCGATCTAGGTAGGATAGAGAGACTGATGAAAAAAGATTTTTGAAGTTCTGGTTAACCAACATATGGTCCAGACGAGCCTATATCCGACAAATCCTTTGCCTCCCATTGCACCAAGATAATTTCAGCCCATCAAAAGGGATATCCAGCAAACCTGCTTCATGAATGAGATTATTAAACTCCCTAATGGTCAGGGAAGGTGAAGTCAGCCCGCCAAGTTTCTCCTCAAATGACCGAATAATGTTGAAATCCCCTCCTACGAGCCAAGCTGAATTTGTAATGTCAAGAGTTTTTAAATGATCCCACAGGTTCCTTCTATGCCTGTGACAACATCTGGCATATATGAATGAGGTAAGCACCCGCTTATTTCCTATCGAGAACCATCATAATATAACTTGGTCCGACACACTTATCGACGAGAAAACCAGCTCATTGACCCAGAACATCCAAATTTTAACCCCTTCAACGACATTAGAAGTATACTGCAGAAATCTAAGCCGTTTAGCCCAACCTACAATTTTATCCACAGAAACAAAAGGCTCCATTAATACTAAAATAGAAGGATTATATAGTTTTCTTAAATCCATTAACCTGCTTTTGGAGGACACCACGCCCCTTAAATTCCAAACTAGGATATTCATAATTAATAAGACATTTTGGAACGAGTGGTGATTCCCAAGGTCACTTTTTTCCGGTTACTCCCCCTTCCTCTTTTCATCCGACTTGGCATAATATGATCTGTGTCATAGTTTAGGAGTTCTAATTCCAGCAATTCATCGTTATGCTCCCCTTCTGATATTGTCTGAAACTCGACATTCTGCCCATTAATCTGTAAACTGTCCATTTGTTGAGATATTTGGGGGAGAGGTTGTCCTCTTATCACTAAATCAGCCATATTATCCATAATGTTCATAACAAGAATTTCCTGAATAGCATCCGCGTCACCTGGCAGAATGGACTGATCCAACTCTTTGTCATTAGAGAACTTGATTTCCTCCATGTTTTCAAAATTTTCCGGATCCAGGCCCCTATCATTGATTCCAGTGTTGTCTGTGTTATTTTTTATATTATTTGCCTCCACGTTTTCATTGATTATAGGTTAGGAATCTGCACACATCTCATCACATCTCATGGCAATTCTCCCATTCATATCAGCAACCATAATCGTGGTGGATGGGATCACTCTATCGCGAAGTAAAATCCTCTTTCTTTTATCTTCGTTGTTGGTGCCTTTACCGCCCATCTGATTTGTCCTTTTCGATGTCAGTCCATCTCGCTCTTCCTTTCTCCTCCATATTTTTCTAAGCTGTTTAATGAGATTTTTAGGATCACTTGGGCCTTTTGTCGCCTTTTCCTTTTTACAAGTCTCATCCACATGTCCCTATGCCCTACACCAAGGATAGAATAATGGCAGTTTTTCTTATTCGATTTCTTGGTAACAGTTGGAAGGATGGTTTGGAACACCGAGCTAAAAGGAATCAACAAGGGGTTTTGAGATATCAATCTCCATGCAGACTCGAGCCCCATAAGTATGCGATGCGCACGCTATAAAATTATCCTGTTTCAAGAAACAGCCAAAGGCACCGGTGATAATCTGCAACATAGATTCGTGATAGAAGTGGGGAAGAAGGCCAGGAAGAAATACCCATACCGGAACCAGGATGGATTCAAGGTTTTCATCAAAATCTAGGGACCAAATAAATAATATATAGGGGGAGCCTTCAATGCCAGAGGACTCACGAGAGCATGCATTGCAGAAACCTTCCTCTGTCGAGAACAGTAGGAAAATGTTACGTGGTCGATGTATGGCACTAACTGATACGAAGCCCTTAATTCCCCAGCGTGATCTGATGAATAGTCAGATCTGATCCAGAGTTGTTCTCCTTTTCAAGAATTTTAACACCATAGAAAAATGAAAAGGGGCTACCGCTTGTTCCAGTTCTCTTTTGGAGAAGTGAAACCATTTAGATCCATCACTCTCCATCAGTTGTCTCATCTCAATCTTCACTTTCGGGATGTGTTGAGGTTGAACCTGCACCATGGAGGCATAAGTCGCTGTCCCTCCCACCTCCTTGGCAGGCGGCTGGAGAGGAGGCGCCTCTGCCATGCCGTCGGGGCTGTTGAAGCACCAAATGTGCAGCTACTGTTGGAAGAGGGTTTTTCGGGNGTTGAGGTTGAACCTGCACCATGGAGGCATAAGTCGCTGTCCCTCCCACCTCCTTGGCAGGCGGCTGGAGAGGAGGCGCCTCTGCCATGCCGTCGGGGCTGTTGAAGCACCAAATGTGCAGCTACTGTTGGAAGAGGGTTTTTCGGGCTCCTAGGGTTATTTTTCACAATTGACAACATTGATTTATATACTTGTGTACTTTTATAATTATGTATATTCTCATTTTCTCATTCTTTTTTATTAGGTCTGGTCCGATTTTGACAACATTGATTTTATATACTTTTGTTTTTTTACAATTATGTATATTGTGTTTTTATAATTATTTATATTCTCATTTTCTCATTCTTTTTTATTTGTTCTTGGTTATCTTTGATTTAGAAGGGATGCACTACATGAAAATTGATCAAATAAACACTTTAAAAACAACAGTATGAATTAAAAAATTTATAATTGCAATTAGTACATTAGAATACTACTCTTTCACAGTTATTTTGAAAATGTTATTATTGAAATCCCAAGAATAGCTAACCAATATGGGGGTGAATTGGTTTTCCAAGACTTTTTCGAAAAATCATTTCAAGACAAGAATAAGTTTGGAGTAAATATATTAATGAAATTAAGTGTACAAATAGGAAAGCGATAAATAAGAGGGACGAGAGTGTGCAAAATATGTAATTGTAGAGGTTCGATCCAAATCAATGATTACATCCTCCGTTATCGAGTTTTCTATCACGAGCAAGGCATTTTCACTAAATTTGATTGACTTGTGGTGTAATCCAAACCTTAAAATGCTTTCGGTGACTTACAAATAAGGATCATCGATCCTTATATAATATTAAGTTTTTCGAGATTTCAATATGACTTACAAATTTAAAGGATGAATTTACAATTTGAGACTTCTCTCTTGACAGATGATATAAACAAATTAAGTAGTAAGAAAGAAAAATGGTAAAACTTTAATGAAAAGCAATTAATGAAGTCCAAGTGTCAAGTGAGAAAAAAATTTGATGAGAAAGATGTTTTTTAAAAGTTGATTCAATCAAAAGTTTTTCAAAATAAATGATTTGATGAAAATAAATAAAATTTAATATCAACATATTTTTTCTCAAGAATATCCCACATAAAATGCTCTTGGAAGTGTTACGATGAATGCAAAGTGAAATGATATTTATAAAGTTCAAAATACCATAAGTTCTAAGTAACTGGGCAAGCAACATGAAGTTCGCATTTTGAACCAGACAACCAAGGTCTGTTGTGTGTCAAAATTTATAATGGTTAAGAAAAGTTGTCATTGGAAGAACTGGATGTTCGCATGAGCCAACCGGACATTCGCATCGACAGATTTTCCTTTGACTTTTTCTTCTTGAATGTTTTGAAAAATGTAGAATTTTGAACAACATTTTTCACTTTATGTTTAATAGTTGAATAATAGTGCAATAAGTTTGAATATCAAATTGAAATACTTACCTTTTGAAGAATATCTTTTATGCAAGTGTTTTTATGAAGTAATTTTTCGTGCATACAAAATTTATTCGTTGAACTATTAATAAGTCATTGCTAAAAATTGAAGCATTGTATCTTTAATATCTTTTATGTTTGACTATTGAAGTCATTTCTCTCAAATAATTTGTCTTAAATGCTTGACCTTCCATCTCGATTTTTATTGGACGTCTGATGCGAGTCTTTTGATAGTGATATTTTTTGTCCTCGATCCATCAACTTTGCAACAATAGCTTTGAAGACTTAAATTAAATTTCTAGAAATAAAATTAACTTATTTGTTATGATCAAAACACTAAAGCTTAAGTCAACAATTAAAGCATAGATCAATTGCCACGTATACCTAGTTGTGGCAATAGGCTGAGCCAAGATAACTCGGCCCAATTACCTACGAGCTTGGCTTGTATTTCAAGGGCTCAAGCTTGGCCATTGAGCTCATAGCTTGTGGACCGAGTGGACCTTGGCAATGAGCTCAATGTTTTTTCTTTTTTTGGGTGTTTTTAACCTTTCTGGGCTTCTACAATAATTTTAAAGTTGTAGACGAATAACTCATTACGTGTACAATTTTATTTTTTTTTAAGAAAAACAAAGCATTTGAAAAACAAAGAATCCATTTAGGAATTTCCTCAAGTTCTTCCAAATATCGTCAATGAAACATCTTGCAAATACATGATCCAAACACACTTCATTGACATTACATGAAATTTGAGAAAATGGATTCTTCATTATGGGAGGCTTCCTTCTATTGATACACAATCTTTGTTTACCTTAAATTGAAATATTAAATGTATAGAATATTAGAATTGATATGAGGTTTGATTTGAATAATTGAATTACATGCATATAAAATGTATGAAGTTGTAGGAGTTAACAAATAAATAATAAATTCAATTGAATTTGAAATTAGATATGAAGATTTTTTTTTCTATTTTTTTTTTGTTGAAAACCCTAATCCTTTTATCCAGGCTAAGGACCGGGTACTTATTTTCGAATACGTGAAATTAAAATTGTACACAAACAACTAATTACGTGTACAATTTTTATTTTTTTTTTTGAAATGAAACCTCTTACTTAATCAAGTTCCATGTATCGTCGTTGACGATGACAATACATGGAACATGAGGAAGTGGATTCTTTATAAAGATGGAACCTTTTGATTCTGTTAAACGTAGATTTGTAATTAGATTTGAAATGTATAAATGTAGTTATGTGAATTTTCTTCTTTCGAGGTGTGTACGTACCCATTTCATTATCCATGCAAATTGCACGGAGAATAAAACAGGTGAACCCATACCATGTAAGAAGAAAATTCGTAGAACAAAAAAAAAAAATCTTGACTCAATCAAGATATTTGGCAATTGGGACTTGAAAAATTGAAAGTTCTTTCTTTTTTTTTTTCTTTTGGAAAACTCTCATCCTTTTATCCCGATTTGTGATCAATTACTTAATTTTCAAGAAGGCGAAATTAAAATTGTACATGAACAAGTTGTTGTGTGTACATCCTTTTTTTAAATTCAAAATATTATTAAAAAATAACAAAGTTTAATTATATGGCGAAATTAAACATCATTTATATGATTACACGCAATTTCCTCATACTTGTGTTGTATTCGAAAATATGCATTTTGCCAATCCTTTATGCACTTCTATGCTATTTTCTTTTAATTTCACCATATAATCAACATAGTGCTATAGTGCCTAATAAATTTTACTTGGGATCTATTACGCATGCTAAAGAAAATAATATACATACGTCTTCCCTTTATTTTCTAAACTTTAGTTCTATATAAATAATATTTCATGAAAAGTGGGATCATTTTTGTATCTTTGAAAAATTCTTGCAATGACAAAAATACGTTCAAAAACTTTTAAACTAGTGGTGAAGTATACCCCAGATGAGATAGTTGTGGAATCATAAAAACTTGTCAGAAAATTTTGACTTTAAAGTCGAGTTCCCAATCAGGATCAATCAAAACATAATCATCGTCATTTCTTAAATGTCTAGAATTATAAATTCATTAATTAAATGTTCATATTCTTCACTTGATTTTAATAATAAATAAGTAGAGTTCCATCTATATTATACATCAATTATAATTTTTTTGGAATCTCGACCATATTGTGCACGAAGTTCCTAAAATGCTTTTTTTCATACTTGGTAATATGGTAATATACATGGCTCCAGTACTAATTCTATCAATCTGTTCCTTAATATGTTTCATACCATCTTACACAATTAAATTAAAAATGTGACACACACAACGCACATGAAACAAAAAATCACCAAAATCATGATAATGCACTCTACAAAGTTTATCTATTACAACCTTATTAATACTGTCATTGTCAAACGTAAAAGAACGAATATTACTTTCACAATGATATTCCTTAATAATTTGCTCGAGACTATTAAAAATATTGTTAGCATTATGAGGAAATTCGATTATTTTAAAAGCAATAACTTTTTATGCATTAATCAAAGTAGATATATGTAGTTTGCAGTTTCTGCTATATAACCTTTTTTTTATTTATACCTCTGTGTGAGTGTAGTTGGAAGTGTCCATTCCCACTTCTCTTTCAATTGGAGCCTCTCTTTGTATACTTTGATGAGTTCTCCGGCTAGACTCCGTTCAGCTCGTTGGTCACAGACCGATTGCGGAGGATTCAGCTGGGCTATGAAGCCACCTTGATTTTGTACTTGCATGAGGAGTTCCTGCATGGCTGCATTTTAAGCTACAATATTCCTTATGTTAGTAGCCATCCGAGCCACTTCAGCAGTTAGCTGTGAAGCAGTTCTGCCGCCCTTGCGATATCGATGATGAGGCCGTTGATGTGTGACCTTATTTCGGATTACCTCTTCTTCAGAGATCTCCCTTACTCTCCTTGAATTTACTTCTTAGTTACTAGAACTCATTTAGAATTTCAAGTTCTCCTCCTAAATAATATAAACTTAAATTATAGCTTCTGCTCGTTCTTTCTTCAAGAACAAATCCCTTTTCAGGGGGAATATCAACCAAATATTTCGATAATCTTTTTCTTTCATGTGGATATTCAAGGTTATAGTAACTTTTTCATAGACGGTGCCAATCTGTTGACCCCAAAAAATGACTTCGAAACGTGGCCAATAGAACAAGTCTCCACATATGCTCTTCCTTGCACACGATAACACACCATTAGTCACTTGTGGCCTTTTTCGATGGGGGTGGGGGTGGAAGCAGCTGCGAGCATTTCGACGGTCAAATCAATATTTTAGTCAACCAAAAAGTGATGCCGGACGGTGAAGTGGTCACCGAAACGTGTTTGAAAATGCTTGTAAATATAGTGAAAGACTTTTTGGAATTAAAAGACTAGAATGTAAATATTAGAATGGGACCCCCTTTCTTATGTGGGGGTATTTATACTAGAGAACGAAAAAGAAGAACCGTTGGATAGGGGGACACGTGGCTTCGGATCACAGATGGCCCATCCTTTCATAGACATCAATCTATCAATCCATAAGTTGGCGGGCATAGAATGGTTTATGACATAGCAGCTAATTTGACCGTTTATAGCCTGCCACAGGTCCCATCAATTAGACCTTAGAGAGATCTCCTCACAGAAGATCTTGGTAGAGGTGTGGCGAGGCGGAATGTGAAATGTAGTGAGTGCGGAGTACGGGCCTTTATATCCGCTGTGAATGGCGGATGAGCTTGGCTCTTCTTCCAAGTAAGACAGTAGCATTTCAGTTCGGTACGGTGGAATTGATTCGTCCGACATGAATTCAGTTCGACTGCCATGTGGGCAATGCCAAATCCAACACGTAGCGGATGAGGTGGATGGGCGAGGTGAAAGGCCTCCAAAGTCCCATAACAGTTTGCACTAACTTATCAATTAATCTCAGTCCTAAATTTTCCTTCTCTCTTAGTTAACCCATAGGAAGCAATGTGGTTATTATTTGTATAATTTTCGTCCAAGAAATCATCCCCTTCAATTTGATTGCTCAAATTAAAGGTAATATTTTTTTCCACTGGGTTGATTTTTGATTGAACTGTATATTCCTCCACCATTCGTTTTCTTAATTTTGATTATATGTTCAGTAGCTGGAAAATTTAATGTTTTGTTTAGTTGCCTAAAATTTCAATATATGTAGATAGTATTTCATACTATAGATGATGAATCTCTTTCTAGTCAATTAATATGATGGCCTCTTTTTACTCTAATTTTTTGTTTATTGTCTTCACCCTTACTTGAACTTAGGGTTTATGTTTGTATTTCTTTTATGGGTTGCAGGTACCATAGGAGTGATACAGAAGATAAAATATGGCTGAAGAAGGGAGAGTGCATTCTGATTGTAGGAATGCATTGAACCAGTTTCACGAATGTTGTCTTTTGTTTGGATAGTCCTGTTGGAGGAAAGAGAGATTTACTAACTCGGTTCGGCTAAGGATTGAGAGGAAGGATAACACTAATAGGATGAAATAAGTAAAAGTAACTTATATT
>CAIGRQ010002675.1:0-10582 GCA_903798375.1 Fraxinus sp. D2006-0159
TCTGATTCTCTCTATTTTATAACACTGCTCATAATTTAATAATAATTTGTTGTCCTCATTCTAAGAAATCATAATTTTTAATAAGGAAAATGCGTGTGCCCATAGAGATGTCCATAATGGATACCCGGCTTCCCCTTATTGGGGGGACACTTGACGACAACCCTTTTAACATACATAGCAAAAAACCAACACAGACTGTCTGCAAATCAACTTAAGTCAAATCGGTTTGACGGTTCGATCATTTTCATGGGTTTTATGACGAACCCTAACCACCTCCTCTTCAATTAACACGGATGAGTGTATTTTCAAGAGACTCTTTAAATGCAAAATGTTCTTTACTTTAGAGAGTTATGGCATGTTCTCTTTATCATTTTCAAGCCATTTTTCATTTTCGATTTTCTAAAATAGTGAAAATGTATTCTCTTTCCCATTTTTTAAAACGCATTTTTGAAAACAAGTTAAAAATTTACAAAGAAAACTCAAAAAGACAAATTTGTCGTTTTGAGTGTTTTTAGTTATAATTAGGCCAAAATTTTCAAAACGAGTTTTTGGTGTTTTCAAAATAGTTTTTTAAAATGTCAAAAAAAATACATTTTCAACAATATCAGAATGGACAGTCAAAACACAAAACCCAAAATGAATTCAAAACTCAAAATACAAAACTGAAATACAAATAGAAGAGCCTAGCTATGTTAACGAGTCGAGTCGAGCTGAGCCGAGCCCGAGCCCAAAAAAAAAAAAAAGAGCTCGAACTTTTTTGTGCCTAGCTTTTTTGGTCCCGAGCCGAACCCATCTAAAAAAAATGAGGCTCGGTCCGAGCTTTCTGCTCGAACCTTAGTGGGCCGAGCCGAGCCGAGTCGAGTCGAGCCCGGGCCTAGCCGGCTCGGGTATTTTTATTTTTTAATGTCAAATCTACATTTTTTTACTTAAAAAATTTAAAATTTGTACGGTTTATATGTACTATAAATTTTAAATAAAAAATTCGGGCTCGACTCGAGCTTTTTTAGGCCCGAGCCGAGCAAAGCCCGACAAAAAAAGATGAGGCTCGAGTCGGGCTCGGCTCAAGCTTTTTCCGAGTCGAGCCGGCGAGCTTTTTTTTCATCCCTAGAAGAGCCCCTTAGTGTTTGAAAATAAGTTCTAAAAGATTCTCTATTTTAGTATTTTAACTTTTTAAAATAAAGAGTGAATTTGAAAAGTCAAACTCGCTTTCTATTATTAATTTACAATGACCGCATTTAATAAACTACATATTTCAATACAACTCTTCTTAATACAATTCTTCTTAAATTATTCAAATCACGTTTGATCTTTGACATATAAAAAAAATAATGATATTTGTACATCATTATTTACATATTATTTTATAGATTGTTGAAGTGACAAAAAGAAAGTGAAGAGTTTCATTTTTTTAGTTGGTTGGTAAAATTTTAATTCATTCATATCTTGCTACCTCATCTGTTGATAAAAAAATTCTTTAATTTGTTTTATACACATAACATAACCAATATGAGGAGAAATCAAAAAATATATCTTGAAAATGGTAAAATGAAAAGTCAAAACAGAGGTATTGTTTGGAGTGTATAAAAAGTCCTACTAATTTGAAAATGTTTTCTACCATACATAATATGCTCTTTAGAAATAAAATGTTTTTTGAAGATGATCTAATGCTTCTTCGGTAATTCTTCCAGAAACCAGATACCAAGATATTCCAATACAAATTACAATGAAATTTAAGAGAGCTTCAAAAAATCACCTCTGCCCATATGAATCATCGACAAAGAAATAAATGGCAAAAACCGAATTACAGCAACGTTACAGAGACAGCATGCATTCCCCAGAACATAACCGAAAAACAGCTCCTCCCTCCCTCCCTCCCTCTCTGAGCTGAATGCAAACAAATCGAGGACATAACCTTAAAGACAATAGAAAAGATGATGTCGTTTAAGAACCGAAGGTAAATTAGGAATTTGATTGCACAGCAAGCAAACTGATTGAACGTAGCTTCTAGAATACACAAACCAGGATATGAGGAGATCCACAGCCGAAGGCCAATCAAAATTCTAACGCAAACATTCGAATGTATAAGACGACTTCGTTTTAATAGTAGAAGGCCAGAGCACTACACACTAGCTAATCGAATGTGTTCCCCGTCGGACACTGGTTTTCAAAATTCAAAAACAGCTAATTTTATAAAAAAAGAATAAAAACAAGCATATCCTTTCACTGGAAACAATTATTTTCCTTCAACCATCAAAAAGTATAACACGAGGCATTAATCCAACAAATTCAAATAAGGCAACACTTCCATCACAGGTCTATTAAAACACAAGATATAATCCAAATATAGCCCAAATGTGTCGCTTCCTATGCCCCTTACTTGATGTACTGAGAGACCCATTTGAAGCCATCTCCATAGCCCATTTTGCGAACAATGCTACACATGAAAACCTCAAGTGGACGAACATTTGAATCTGCCAGATTCACCTTCCCCTTGCCAGTAGTGATACCCGTCAAGCCCATGTGGTAGCGCAACTCATCTTCAGAGGCAGCATAAGGGATGTCAATCTTGTTGCCTAAAATCAAGAACGGAACAGTTGCCAACGACTCGTCAGAAAGGAGAGCATCTAGTTCTTTCTTTGATTCCGCAAACCTCTCCTTGTCATAAGCATCCACCAAGTAAACAACTGCATCCACCTTTACACCCAAGAAGTGCTTATTAGGCGTTGGAAAGAGAACGTAAAAAACGAGTAAGCCATCCAATACAATGCAGCCAAACAAGCTACCGATAGAAACATCTATTCAAGATGCAAATGATAACTACCACTGAACTCTCTCACACAAAAAAGAAATAGAAGAGAAAAATAGTAAAAGAATATAAGTGCACCCAAAGTCACTGACAATTTAAGTGTGAACCTTTTTGCTAATTATTCCACTTTTTGGACTTTCTCCCTTTCTTACCCTGCAATAAGGGGAGGGGAGGTGCCTGGGGTCCAAATCATTTATTTGATACCCCTTAATGTCTCAAAAACTTGAGGAAAATAAATTTATTAGATTATGCTATAGCGTTGCAAGACCAGTTTCTTCCAGTAAGAACATCGCACTAGTGTCAGCATATTGAATCGTGTGACTTCAGATTTCAAATTATCTTTTTTAACAACTTCTTGAATAATGTGCTTCCACATCATCACAGAGAGAATTCAACAATCATGTAATCAATTTTTTCTTGTGCAGTCCAAGAGATCTTCCAAATTACCAACTCGTGTCCTCATTCTTTTACCCTCGCGGGGTAGCTCATAACACTGTTGCCCAAAACCATAACAGAATACAGATCAGAATGAAGAACAGATAATATGTTTTACCAGCTCCTTTGTTAAATATTCCCCAGAACATTCTGAGATTTTGTTTTACAACAACTAAGTGCAGAAAACAATCTTGCCATAATTACACAAAACTGCAATCACAAAAGAGTGACCAATGACCCCACAGAAATGATTCAAAGCTCAGCTACATCATCACACCTATCTACAAAGGCATTATCATTGTATATTTTCTGTCCAGTTCATCTCTCTTATCAATTCCAATAGTCGCACCAAAATGAGGGGAGGGATCAAAAGGGAGGACAATAATTCTTTTTGACATACTTTATAGATCAGCAGCTGAGAGAGGATGGAACAATCCAACTGAGGAAACTCATTTTATCCAACTGGGAAATCATTCAATACAATGCAGTTGAAGATCAATTAACAGATTTCAATTCTCTTTCAAAAATAGAAATGTCCATATCATATCCACTAAATGCACAAATGGTATGAAGGTAGGTACCAATGTCTTCCACGGCTGGTGCACAAAGCAAGAAAAAACACCTTGTTGAAGCAAAAGGCATAACATGTTTGAAATGAAGAGTTTCCATATAAGCATAATATCTACAACAAAACTTGGAAATTGAGGCAACTTTTTGTAAATTTTAGCAAACATGGGTTCATTTTACCATAAATTAGAGGAAAATCGGTAATAATTTGTATAATTTCAGAATAAGAATAGATGTATTTCATTGCCTACTCCAATTTTAGCGACTAAAATTTTAACCCCAATTGTCAGAGTAAAATAAATCAATGGTTAGGCTGAAATTTTTTTTTAAAAAGACCAACTTCATAAAACTTGTCCTTTCCATGTGCTTCTTTCCCCCTGATTCAGCAGCTCAAAAGGACTTTAGATATGCAAGGTGTCTTCTGAGGTGCACTTTGAACAAGGTTTTCCTCATTTACGAGGTTCCAATTTAAATAAAATACATGTGCATGTGTATGATGAGATATTATTGACACATCATCTAGAAAAGAATAAGAGGTGCTATCAGCGAACTCCCATCGTCCATTTAGGCCTTACATGAATCAATAAACATGGAAAGAGCTTATTTGGGAATACGAAGGCACTGTCGACATGCTAATACTGCACAACTGCATGCATACATCAATAAACATAATTTGATGAAAACAGGCAATAACTATGTGGTGTAAACAGTGGCTTAGCAATTAATGATGTCCCCTATCTGTCAGCCAGAGCACCTCTTAAAAGATTTCTGTTGATCACATCTCCTATACATAACTACGTATGAGTGTATGCCACATAATTCTTCAAGAAAAAGTTCTAACAGAGATTGTGAGAACTATCCTTCTGAATTACTATCCCGCAGGCTTAGTAGTGGAAATCTTACCATATCCACCATCAACAAAGAATGGCTTAATATGGTTCATGCAAAGATTCAAAAACCCAAATTTGGCAAGAGGTAAAAACAGCAAAATAATTGCCAAATTCTAATGCTTAAACATCCACAATGAATACCTTCATCTGTAATTAGAGCATTTTAGAAAATAGTGAATTGATTTTGAGCATGCAATTAGCAATTAAAAAAGCAGCTGTACATTTAAATTACCTTCCTGTAGAAAGCATAAGTTATGACTACAAGAATCAATTTTGAAAAGGACGGCACAAAATCAGTAAAGGGAAAGGAACGCCATGTTAGGGTAATGAATGAAATTCACCAGCTAAAAAGTGTCAAAAAGTCAAAATCCAGAAGTTCATTAACATGCAAAATAAAAAATTCTTTCTTTTCTTGGCTGAAGGGCAGGTGGAGAAAGAAATTTCATTAATATACGAACATTAGTTACTGAAGATCTATAACAATCAAATACAGCAGGGACAGTAAAATATGACATACCTTGGCATAATAATCTTTCCAAACTCTGCGTGCAATCTGATGACCTCCCAAATCAAAAGCTTTGAACTTAATTTTTCCAATACTCAACTCCTCTGATGTTGGATACTGTGTTGGCTGGTGCTGTACCAATCTCTGCTCATTTCCAATACTTTAACAACCTTAGATTCACATTAAGCTTATAACCACAAATTTGACTTGTATAATTTAATTTCACTTCTTGATTTAATAATGGAAATAAATATATCAACAAAATAAGGGAAAATTACTATCTAAAAGACACCAAACAGAATATTTACCCCCATTCCATTCACGGGAATAAAAAAACAAAATTAGAACAAGTATCTCATTCTAGTCACAGCTGTATTATTATTGATGCATACATTTGATAAAAGTATTACTTGATGTGAGTCCCAAAACAAGAGGTGATATAAAGAACAGAGCCATATATTTGGTTTAGATTTAATCAATTTTCACATATAACAAAAAATCAGATTTGTTATCAAACGCGAAAGATACATTTCAGAAACAAAAGTGGGAATAAATAGCTTGCCGAAAACCATCTACAAAATGAGACAACTGATTTATTCTGATTAGTCAATTCACAAATCGGCAATTTAATGGTATCCACCAAAATGGTTCACAAAATTCATTTCACTGACACGCAGAGGAAATATATATATATATAGCCATACGTAATACAAAAACTTGTGTGAAATTAAGCAAATAAAAAATAAGGAAGGGAACGACCTCGTCTTTGAGCATATGAAGGAGGGTGGTTTTGCCAGCATTATCGAGGCCTAAGAAGAGGATTTTGGCCTCTTTTTGCCACAGCCCTAGCGAGGCGAGGACTCCATAGAACCAATCCACCAAGAACATTTTTGCTAATCGTGATCGATTGAGAATTTCAAACAATGATGCCAACAACAGAATCTAAGGTCTGAATCTGATGGATTGAATAATTGATCCACGATCACGGAACGGTTCGAGATCTCTCGATAGGCTCAACGAGAGCTCCTCCAATCGCTGGAGATTTTACCCTTTTTGTTCTTTTCTTGGGGGAGAGAAAATGTTGGCTGTGCCTGTGTTGGTGCATACATCAAAGACCGAGGGAGACCAGACCATGGGGTATGGATCAATCAGATTCACTAATTTGTACTGTGGAGTTTGTGGTGTGACAATTTCTTCATTTAAGAGAGTATTTGGTACGTATTAAAATCGGATTAAAATTAAAAAATTAATCATTATTATTGACTTTTATTAGACGAGTGGATTCAATAACGACTATATTTTCAATTTTAATTGCTCCCAAACAAGACCTAAAATTGAACTTTTCAAAATATACTAAAAATTTAATTTTACTTTAAACCAAATAGATAGAGGCCTAGTTTTCTCACAAAATTATTTTTTATACAATGTCAATAGCCAAGATACAAAGTTTAATTTTTTTTATATAATTCATGTAAAAGGCTAGGTTCGATATTGTAAATGACTGCATTGTGTACACATTTCAGTGGAGAGAATCTACGATAATGGACTATCATAGACGGAGATATTTATTCAGACAATGAATGTGAGAAAAACCAAGGTCACATGTTTTCTCTCCATGATTTTAAAAGGTGAACGCAGAGATCGAACGTCACGATTTCGATTGATTCCCTTGTCAATACTTCATCGGTCGAATTCGTCGCACTTGGCTTGTCTAGTGCAGTTTACATCTCATGTGTGGTTTGCAGGTTACTGCACATGGAGAGAGGTTTATTCAGTGCGCACTCACGAATAGCGACTGCGGATTTCTATGTCAACCAAAAAAATATGGGATTTATTGATACATTAATATATTATTTGATTGTATAAAGTTAGTAATATTATAATATTTAGCCTGATGAAAAATAATTACCATGATTTTTGAAAAAAAAAAAAATTAGTTCTTTATTTTTGTCATATTAAAAAGCCACCAATTTTTACTTCTTGAAAACAGGCTTGGCAAGACTTCTACTAAAAAGTCCAAGTAGCCTACCATTCACGAGTTTGACAAACTTCTAAATTCCAATTTCCAATGTCCATTGCATAAATAGTATTAACAAACGAGTTGAGATTCCATTTACCTTCTAGTTTTTCCTAACATTCAATTACAAATTGAAATTGACACATAATGAAAATTTAAAGTTGTCATCAACTTTTATTTTTCAACTTTAACATTAATTTTAATTTTTCATAATGTGTCAATTTGTAATTTGGTATACAACATAAATGGACGGATCTCAACTTTTAACAAACATCTCTTCATCTTCCAATCTACTTGTAGGTTAATTTATTTACAACTTTCCTGTAAAAGATTTTCCATCCAATTAGATTAGGTTTTTCCATTTATGTAGAGGAATAAAAATGGAGTTTTTAATTAGAAAATCAAAGACGAGCTCAATTGTATTCAATCAAAAAGTGAAAGTACATTACACTACATTGTGATAAAAATAGGAATAGGGTTGGGCGTGGATTGGGTTGAATTGGTTATGAGTCCAACCCAACATATTCAGTTTGACAATAATTTAAATCGAAATCAATCCAATCATGGTTGAGACCCAACCCAATCCAAACCAACCCAACCAAACTCGGGTTGGTTTGGGTTGGGTTGCTTAGTTTGGACTTGAGTCCAATTCAAGTTAGACTCAGTTATTCTTTTTTTGGACAATTTTTTTATGGGTCCAATGGTTGAACTTTTTCAGTGAATTTGAACAATTTTTTTAAACTTGGATACCATTTCAATTTGGGATCAATTTCAGTTACATTAAAAAATGAGATTTGAATAGCCTCAAGTCAATTGAAGTTGCATCAATAGTCTGTGAAGTTAAGTTCAATTCCAATAAAACAATATAAATTAAAAATATTGTAAAAACATATTAAATAGATTATATCATGATCAAATTAAATACATATTAAGTCAATCTAAATTGAATACCTACATATTATACATAATGAATAAAATGAATTCAACATAACTACTAAATACTAAAAATGTAAATCTCATCCTTCAATTCAAGTGTTTTATCAAAAATCAGGTCAAAAATTTGAGTCGAAAAGCCAAGCACGAGTAGCAATGAGAGTCAGAAGAGACGTGAGGCAGGAGAGAATTTTGATCATCAGGTTTTAGATTTTTGGTTTTAAGTAATAATTTTAATTTTAATTTTTTTTATTAGGTTGGGTTGGGTTTGACTGGATTTTAATAGATAACCCAGAACCCAACCCGACTCAACCTAAAATTTGATTTCCTAACTCGAACACAACCCAATTGAACTTCAAAACCAACCCAAATCGGCTTCAAGTTGAGCTGATCGATTTAACTGGTTCGGATTGATTTTTGCCCAGCCCTAAATAGGAAAATGAGAACAATAAACTTACTAACTCTAATTGTACAAGTCAATACAAGATGGACACGTGGACTTAACCAACTAATCTAACTAACGCTAGCGCTAGTTGGTGTGCAATGGCGATGCTGCAGTAGCTTATCATCTGATAGTGATGCAGTTGCCTTGACATAATATGTTACTCTCCCTTAAGATGGAATGTGAGGATTCATAACAGCCATCTTGGATAATGAAGGAAACAATATGGAGGCTGGTAAAGCTTTTGTAAAAATGTCAATTAATTGATGATGAGTACGAACACGCAATAACTTGATAGAAACATCAAGTCGCCTTGTTATGAACAAAATGACAATCAATCTCTATGTGTTTAGTACGTTCGTGAAAGATAGTATTTGAAGCAATGTGAATCAACATTTGATTGTCACAAAATATTAAGGCAGAATCATTAGTTAAAACCTGAAAATCATGAAGCAATTGAGTACCAGTTCATTAGCAGTAGAAGCTAACACACGATATTCATTTTCGGCTAAAGATCTGGATAGAGTAGTTTGCTTCTTAGCTTTCTAAGAAACTAAAGAGTTTCCAAGAAAAACACAAAAAATCGTGACTGATTTCCTTAAAGCAAGGCAAGATCCCCCAATATGCATCCGCAAAGGCCCTCAACTGTAATGAAGATTGTGCAGAAAATAGAATTCCTTGACCTGGAGTAGCCTAGATATTTTTCAAGAGATGATGAATTGCATCTAAATGAGGTTGCCTGGGTTGTGACACAAATTGACTTAGCTTGTGAACGAAAAATGTGATGTCAAGTCTAGAGATTGTTAAATAAAGGAGACGACCAACTAGCCTTTTGTGCATGGATGCATCAGGAATGGGTTCTCCTTCAAAAGAGCTCTGTGACCTTGCTATTTCTAACCCAAGAAAGTACTTTAACCTACTTAGATCCTTAAGCTTAAACTAATTGTATAGTGTTATGTTTTAGTTAATTTTGTGATTGGCTTATTCTGTAGATAAAAGGACTAAGATTGATAGTTGATGAAAGTTCAAGGAACAATTATGTCAAAAGTAAGTTGAGTAGGTCTAGGGTTTCGAGTTTGGAACAAAGGAGGAAAAAGGTGCGAATTTTCGCTGGACTGTCGCCAAGGATTGGCTCGAGCTACAACAGCAGAAATATTGTCGCTAGAATGTCGCCCCTCTTTCACTCGAGCGACACCCTGTTGCTCGACTGTCACGGCCTCTCGCTCAAGCTACAACTTTATACGAAAAATTTTATTTTCGCGTTTTAAAGGCTTTTTTCTTGACCCATGATTTTCTTGACCTATCTGTAAATATCAGAACACGTCCAGAACGAAATTCTTAAGGTTGATAATTGAGATAGCTTCATCTGTGAGAAATCTATTGATTACTTCTTTCAACATTCATCTTGCTTATGTGTTTTGGTTAGAAAAATATCGAATCCAACATCCAAATACCAAACTGCTACTTCCTACACATCTGTCAGAGAATACTGAAGATCAAGGAAAGCGATTGGNTTCTTAAGGTTGATAATTGAGATAGCTTCATCTGTGAGAAATCTATTGATTACTTCTTTCAACATTCATCTTGCTTATGTGTTTTGGTTAGAAAAATATCGAATCCAACATCCAAATACCAAACTGCTACTTCCTACACATCTGTCAGAGAATACTGAAGATCAAGGAAAGCGATTGGAGTTCCAGTCTGTGAAGAACGGGTTGTTCTTCATGATCCATATGAGATAGACGATTCTATCAAGTTAGGGGCTACTGCAGGATAGCGGAGTTCCAGGAGAGCGTTGGTTGTTGCAGCTAGAAGTGGTGCAAGGAAGCACAGAATTCAGGAGAGCTGTTGAAACTGGAGTCAGGAGATCAGATAGTTCGTGTTGTCGTCTAGTCTGGTAGATTGTAAGTGCTGAATCGTTTATAGTGGATTGACTAGCAAAGTGTCCGGAGTTTTTTCCATTTGGATTTCTCCGTGAACAATTCTT